>JABJVR010046887.1:3401-29940 GCA_025773905.1 Chitala chitala
AACAAGAATGACTATATAGGAAGCCAAGGGAATGGAAGATAGGTGCACACACTAATACAATCAGAGGGAACAAGAATGACTATATAGGAAGCCAAGGGAATGGAAGATAGGTGCACACACTAATACAATCAGAGGTAACAAGAATGACTATATAGGAAGCCAAGGGAATGGAAGATAGGTGCACACACTAATACAATCAGAGGGAACAAGAATGACTATATAGGAAGCCAAGGGAACAGAAACCAGGTGCACATATTAATATAATCAGAGGTATGAAAAGGAACAAGAGACAAGCATAAAAATATATGTGAACTAGACAGGACAGATGTAACCAATGATCTATATAAGGCAGAAAAAGGGAAAAAACTAGACAGGACTTGCCAAAGGTGTGATGATAGGTGTGAATGAATGAATACCTGATATAAGGCTCAGTGCTGCTGGCGCTGGTCACCTGGTCCTTAGTGAGATAAGTGTTGTGGGAGGATGAGATGAAGTAATGAGCCAGCGGACGGGTCATGTCCTGGTACACCTCTGAGTGGTCCCGGTTGAAAACGTTGTTCTCAGGGGAGAGCATGTATAATGTAAAGCCATTTGGAGTCATGAAATGGTTCTTCTGGGCTATTTGGAAGATATCAAATGTAGAGCAAAGGTGTAGTTACTCCGGGGGTTCTAAACAGATGACATCAAGGCCATTTATCACCATGTCATAATTGTCTTTTAGCATCTCCTTAAAATAATAGAGCAGTGGAGGACTTTGATGTTGCTGGGTTGACGTCACACTAATGAACATACCCCATTCGTTGAGCTCATAGGTCAAGATGAGGCTCTGGGCATGGATGAGTGAGGAGTCTTCATCCTGGTCCCTGAGGAACTCCCGCAGCTCAGCAGTGGAAAGCACGTAGCCATTGCTGGAGTAGTGCAAAAAGATGTGGTCCAGCTCGGGTCGTCGCAGCAGCTCCCGACAGAACGCCTCGGTCTCTGCATGGTCAAGGCGGCCATCTGCAGAGCGGTCACACTTCTGTGGTTCAGGATCACATCCAGACATGGGTTACTTTCATGCTGAACATGCTCATACCACAGCAAACAAAGTTAGCCAGTCTCAATCAGAAGAAGAAAGTCATAGAAATATTTGATGGTCAACTGTAGCAAACACTTTGCAAAAACAAAACAAGTGTAAAAATATAAAATAATATAATAATTGTGTGAACAAAAATGTTGAAAAATATCCTTCAAACATCCACAAACCTAAATTGGATAAGCAGTTTAGTAATGGATTGATGGATGGACCCTTCAGACATAAAGGTTTGAAAAGCCACCCATGTGTCACAGTTAATGTCAATTTTATATTGCATGTGTACAGAAGTATTGGGCTCAAAAAGATATAAATGTAAGCTTCTTCCAGCCAACTAGCTTCCAGACGTGGCTTGTAATAAAAAAAAAACACAAACATCTTTAACAAAAAAAGATGTCAGAAGTCATATCTTCAGTTTCTGAGCTATTTTTTTCTACCTGAGAAAGTTTAAGCAGAAGGTTACAAGTGAATGTCAGGGCTAGATAACATAATGTTGTATGTGACTGAAGCTGACTGAAGACCTTAAAAATACTGGGAGCTGGTGTGAGAGCTCATCTCACTGGGAGCTGGTGTGAGAGCTAATCTCACTGGGAGCTGGTATGAGAGCTCATCTCACTGGGAGCTGGTATGAGAGCTCATCTCACTGGGAGCTGGTGTGAGAGCTCATCTCACTGGGAGCTAGTGTGAGAGCTCATCTCACTGGGAGCTGGTGTGAGAGCTCATCTCACTGAGAGCTGGTGTGAGAGCTCATCTCACTGGGAGCTGGTGTGAGAGCTCATCTCACTGGGAGCTGGTGTGAGAGCTCATTACACTGAGAGCTGGTGTGAGAGTTCATCTCACTGGGAGCTGGTGTGAGAGCTCATCTCACTGAGAGCTGGTTTGAGAGCTCATCTCACTGGGAGCTGGTGTGAGAGCTCATCTCACTGGGAGTCTGTGAATGTGTCAAAGCACAATGAGAAATGGCTCTGAGAGAAATGCCAGACTGATGTGAGATGTGCAGCAGTGTACATATGTGTGTCATGGGCTACGGCTTTGCTGTCACTTTCCACCGGTCGGCCTGTTTACTGGTCTAATTCTGTGTATGGGTTGCGGCTGTGGTCAAAGGTAGGCCTGTTACAGGCCTCAGTGTGGGTTACTGCAGTGACACTCACACCCTCTGTGCCCACAGTGTTCATTGCTGAGAAAGAACAGGCCTCATCTGGAGTTTGCTTTCAGCTTCCTGTCCATGTTTTGGGTTACTGGACGTCTTGTGCTCAATAACAATCATAAGGCACAGAATATGACACTGAACACAGACACTTAGTAAATTTATAGATCGATCCTGTGACGGAGATGGCTGATTAGTGAGGTCCTATACCTCACATACAATTCACATGAATAAATGTTTCATGAATAAATTTGTAAAGCCTTCAGATGGAACCAAACAGAAAATCGAAGTTTAAAGGATATCATAGTAATTTTTTGTAGATTTTACAAGACAATGTGATGTACAACAGTTTAGATTAAAGCGCGAATGGTTCATAATAGATCTGTTGATGATCCTGGCTAAGAACTCCATTCCCTGCAAACTGTCTCTGAACCTCGACACATCAACCATAACATCACTGAAGGACCTTGGATTGGTGATGGACAACAATCTGACCTTCTCCGATCACAATACCACAGTATACAGGGCTTGAAGATTTGCCCTACAACATCAGGAAGCTCAGACCATGTCTTACAGAATAGTCAACTCAGCTCCTGGTCCAAGCATTAGTTATCTCAAGACTGGACTAATGCAATTCCCTCCTGGCTGGCCTCCCAGCCTCTGCGACATGGCCTCTGCAGAGGATCCAGAATGCAGCAGCATGACGTGTCTTCAATGTTCCAAAATGGACGCACGTCACACTCCTTCTCATCTTGCTTCATTGACTATTGGTCAGGTATGAATCAGATACAAGATCCTGATGCTTACATTCAAGTCCATTAATGGTACTGCTCCAGGCTATCTCCAGTCCCGAATCAAGTGGTACATCCCCACACGTCTGCTCAGGGAGCACCTCAGAACTTGAAATCTCACGTTTTTCATCTCTGCTTCCTTTTACTCTACTGTTGCAAGGCTGTTTGTTTGTACATGTTTTTCTTGTTTATGCAAGACTGTACATTTCCCTTTACTTGTATGACTTGTGTGAGAATTACTTGACTTAATCGTGTGCACTTTGACTATAGGACAGCACTTACTGTTAGTTAGATTTTCTGATACTGCTTTGACTTAACTTTTTACATGCACATGTACTCTTATTCATTGTAAGTCACTTTTACCAAAAGTGTCTGCTAAATCAATAAAATGTAAAATGTAAATAATAAACCCAGTGAGGACGTCCAGCTCCTTAAGGCGTGTCTACACTTGCAGCTGTGAAGAAAGCCACTGTTTAAGACACAGAGAGAGCGAACTAATCTTCCCCGAATCATGGAATGTGTGGGAGGAGCTGAAATGACTAATCCTGAAATGTGGTCCATCCTGTCAGTCATGGCTGGCAGTGACACCTCCTAATTGCCATCATTAAGGGCCTACCTTGAAGAGCGTGCGGGCGTACTGCTCGTTCAGGTTGATGTTGATCATCTGCAGCAGATGCTTCACCTCATCGTAGCTCATCTTACCGTCCTGGTTGTGATCGGCACGCCTCAGGTAGCCCCTGATCCAGGTGTGAGGAGTCAAGGACTATAGAGGCCCAGCAAGAAGGAGCAAGGAAGCAGAAACTGAGTTCTGATGATGGTCGCACAGATGGTCGCAAAGCATGCACCAGTGAGCCTTCAGAACTCAGAAACACCTCACATGCACTGAAAATGCAGAATCACATGGCTGATAAGTCTTCGGTCCAATTCATTTTAGCCCACATGTAATACATGCACACTTTTGCACATATATGCAAATGATACAAACAACCATGTCTGATTAAAAAAACCAAGTCTGATTAAAACAAATTTGAAATGCCGCTAAAGGCAGCCTAGTACATTATCAACTGATGCGGACAGAGCCGAAACACAGAGAGCACTCCGTAAGCCCCTGAAGGCCTGTGTTATCTGGATTACAGTCTGCCTCACAAATAGTAAGAAGGATATTTGTCCAGTTTCTCCTTCTGGGTCATGTTGTTCACCCTGTCCTGTATGGTGCGGATCCCTCGGACCCAGTTCTGAGCCTCGTGGTTGCTGGAGCAGTAGAGGTCCAGGCTTTTTCGACCCCCCCTGAAGACCACAGTGAAACAGTGGTCTTCTGGCACAGACCGCTCCAGTCTCCGCAGCACCTCCGACTGGCAGCCTTCACGCACACATTCCACCTCCATCACCGAGACTGTGGGAGGGTGGTGTGGGGGGCAGAATACAAACCAGTGAAAAAACTAATTACACAGACAGAAAATAGGAATGGAAAGGAAACATAAATGTCTGTGTATCTACGTGCTGGTGTTTGCATGTGTGTCTACATTACATACTGTATATGTACGTATGCACATTTATTTTGAAATTTGTCATTCAGTCTTACTGAAAACAGTTCTATAGTACTGCAAGTGAACTTTCCTTGTTTTACAGTCCTTTAGTCAGCAATATTTTTAAACGTATTCCTTCACTGTACTCATAGATGTCCTGAGGTAAATATGGGTACATTTATCCCCAGCTAGTATTTTCCTGGTAGGAACACACCTAGACAACATTTGGATGAGGCTGTGGACTGTTCCGGTAGGGCACCATAAACAGTCAACAGAAATGGAGAAGAAAAAAGAAGATTCCACTGCAGGTTCATTCTTTTGATTGCATAGAATTCGCCCAACCCTATTTAAAACATTTTAATCATTGTGATTTTTTAGAAATTATTTTCAATTTGTACACTTACAAACAAGCTTTTTAAACAGTTAAAAAGGCTTTTAACTGCAACCGATCTGACTGAGGTAACTCAGAGAATCATGGCAGACAATATGTATGAAAAATAAAACCTACAATTCTGAAAAGGCAGGTAACACGGTGACAAAAATGCAGCCTTGTAGACAATAACCTACTGGTCCAACCACCTTCAGGGGTGCATGTGTACGTGTCTGGATAAATGTTTTAAAAGTCACCACTTAAACTATTTACATGTAACTAGAAAATTATAACAATTCCAAGGTATACTGCACTGACAAAAAACATAGTTTTCTATGTGTGTTATTTACTAAATGCACGACTCACAGAAGAGACACTGCAGATTAATAAGAATGTCATAGCAACATTCAGACCATAACTAACAGGCGCAATAATATGCAGCCGTCCCTGAAGAAGCTGCAGAAGGCGGTGGGTTTGTGAAAAGGAGGCCAACATGTGGTGTGTGTCACAAGAGACGAACTCCAACCTGCACCAGGCGGGTGAGACAAGCATTTTACCAGCTGTAACACATTATAAAAGCTGACTCCTCCACAATCGCTCAAGCTTCAGAGAATACAAATGCACAACATTGAGTTATGCCTCTTCCATTTGCCCAGCATGGCTGCAATGGGGGGGTGATTAATAACTGGCACTTAGAGAGTATTTCCTGGCACACTTCCAAACACGTCTGTTCCACAGATATACTGGGTGCAGCTTGTTGCCTGAGGCAGGCTGGTCCTGCCCAGTGTATTGTTTCTCCCCAGGTCCTGCTGCCCCTACTGTTTTGATCCACTCGTGAAGTCCAGAGCCGGCTTAGCAGCTAAAAAAGAACGGACCTGGAAAATGTACAGCAGGAAAGGCACAACATTAGCAGTGTTAATGTGCTGAGTTGACAGGCAGAAGACCAGAAGCTACTATTTGTGTGTCCCCAGAAGGTCTTGGCAACAACGTGCGGGACTCCTCCCAAGGTGTGGTCTGTGTTTGTTGGCGCAAGAAGGCTTGTCACTGAGGTGTGTTGCAGAGGACTATGCAATAGAGTCACTATGTCAAAGTTAATTTTAGACTCTCTCTTATGAGGACCTCACACTTTGCCATCAGTATGTGGGCTGTTCTGATTTGTAAACAGGCCCATGCTCTCTCTACTAGCCACCCAGCCAGTGATCCAGCCATCCCACTGCTGGGACCTCCGCAGTGGGGAGACAGGCAGCAGATCCCAGGGTCAGCTAAGGCTGTGTGCTCCCTTATGTGTCCTGACCCTGCAGACACTGTGGGACAGGTTCACTGCAATATCTCAACTGCTTAAGGTCAACTGAAGACAAGTTATGTGCATATATGTACAACCATAGCACTGCAAAAGAGATAGTGTTGGTCGTAAACATACACCGGTCCTCTGGAAACTCTGGAAATGTTTTACACATGTACTGTGTATCAGCGGTTTTATATTGACTACATATGCCCTGTACTTGGACCGATGGTTTTTATTAGTCATGTATCATTCAGTTCTGTCAAAGACTGGAAATACCTAGTTTCCAACCCTGACATATTCTCAATGTAGTGTCAAAAGAAAGTTTTCTCCATATAGTGCCTGGCAACCTTATGACTTTCCTAACTGCAAAAGTTGCACATCACCTACAAAAACGTAAAAGCAGCTGCAGTGCTTTAATGTCTAACATTACTGTCCAGTGCTGAACGAAAATGTCACAGCCACATGAAAACATATTCAAATTAAAATCATTTCATGAGCCATAAATTTGTATTACCATACAAAGTTTACAAATGCCATCTGCTCAAAGATATGTAATGTTCCTCCTCTCTGGTGTTATCCAAACAGCCCAGGAAACCCCACACTGGAAAACATGCATGTGTTCATATCAGGTACCCCCCAGAATTGGACATCCTCCCCTAAATGCCTTTGTTTGACCTGGCTAGATGACCGCTCTGGTTCTCGCTCTGAGTCTCACGCTGTGGTCTCAGCTGCACGCTGTTGGCCCTTTTCGAACCCGTGAGCCGTCTGGCATTTAGCACACATTTGTTTGCTAAACACAAACATACTGCAAATACAAGTTCAAATTTAAACTGAGGCAAATGCTCTTTCTCTATTCCTGTAATCATCATATGTTACTGGAAAGGTGTTTATTTTTCATGTATGTTTATAATATGGTTTATATTGCTGTTGTCCTTAAACACGCACGTGCACAGAAATAAACGAGCGTAAGTAAATATTGAAACACCAGTATGAAGTTCACCAAATGTTGACACATTTCAGTTTGTTAACACAACAGTAAATATGAACAGATTTCCAAGCAGTGGTTCAGAGGGTCTGATGGAGCAGCAGGACTAGGTGGAGCATGTGTGTTAAAACAGGGAACTGAAGTCTGAAAATGATAGGTCTCATAGGCAGAAGCTTTTAATAACAAGCAAATACACAGTCCCTAATAACAGATAATGCATGTGGTTTCTTCAAAGCAAAGGATAGGCGGGATCAGTCCAAGACACACCCTGCTATTGGTGGTTAGAGACTGGAGTCCCCTCCCACATGAGCCCCGCAATCAGGCCAGGACTCTGCTTGTCCACATCATGAAAGGCAGAGATTAAAGGCTACCTTCATGTAGCTCATGTGCTTGCAGGGCAAAAGAAGGCAGTGATTTTCTCCTCCTTTTAGCTCATGGGGAAAAAAACCACAATTTATAGCAATGCTCCTGAGCCATATCAGATCCTCTCATTTCTGTATAGTTCAGAGAGAGCTGCTGTTGTCTGGGAATAGATCAGGCACTCATGGAACTGTTGTAATGGCTGCCAGCTGGGCTAAAATAAGTTCAAAGTTGGCCTTTTCTCCCAGATTTAGTTCTCTGTGCTTCCATTCGTAATCACACCCTGTTCTGGTGGCTGAAGCACAGCGCTACTGTGACAAATCTTCTAGTTTCATTCGTTATTCAGCAGGGCAAAGTAATAGAAAAAGTGTGACACAGAAATAAAGCATTGAAATCAAGTCAGAGTAAACTTTCTGTATCTTCAGTAGTAATTTTGACATCAGTATACTGACCCCAGTAATGGATAGTACTCTCCAACTTAATTTAAATAAAGTGTTGTCATTAACTGAAATTACAGCTATTTAGATGCAATATATCGTGATTTTTTTGTGCATTTTTACATCAGGTACCAATCAAAACAATTCATGGTACACATTGCCAAAGAAAAACCTTCTGTAATGCGAGAGTAGGGTTTCAGTCAGATCTTTGCTGGCTACCAGCTCACAAGGCCACCATTTCAAGGGATCGGAGAAGCTCAAGACTTGAGTTGTGTAAGAAAACCAGACTGCAGTCTTACAAGCCCAATTTAGGAGTAGGAGTAACAAACTAATCTCCTTATAAAGGTAAACAGCTTGGACGGACTTTTTACAGGAATGTCTTAGCGTAGACTCCATTCTAAATGTCTGTTGTGAAAATGCAGAGAAAAGACAGATATGTGCATGAATGGTGTGTTTTTTAAGCATCTCTCCACCCCATGACTCACACGTCTGCCGGGCCTTGGCCTTGCTGGACACTTTGCTGGACTCGCACCACACGGTCAGGCCGTCCTCCAGCAGCCGGAGGTGCCGGCTCTTCTGCCAGCTCGTCGAGCGCACCTTCACCATGTGGGAGCCCCGCACCATAACACGCACGTCCTCATCATCCCGCAGCCCTGCGAGGGACAGCCAAGGGTGGTCAGTCTCACACGGAGCCACGCCTGTCACCCGTGACACCGCGGCCCTCTTGCTTGCCGTCGGCACAGAAATCAATAGTTCCTGAAGGACATCAATGCAGCCACACTTTTGAGAGGAGGACACTGTTACTAAATGTGCTCGCTTTTCAGTTCAGTTTTTTATAGAGCACCTTTCCCAGGATTTTCCTAAAAAACGTCCATTTAGAGCTACAAACATAGGAAGAGGTTTGGAGAATGACCATCATGTGGTTAGGGTCATAATACACTCTTAGAATACCCACTCAAATTACGCATGGAGTTATTTATCTAAGCAGTTAGTCTCTGTTTGCATTAGAGGATATGTCTGCTTAAAGGAACTTTAAAGTATTTTGAAATATACCTGGACTCCAGAAAGTGTACCAAACTGTGCTGAATAACTCCATCCTCCCTTCCTACTTTATTGCTGACATTAAGCATATGGAGATGTTAATAAAGAATCGTCTCTTCTCATTAATTACAAAGGTATGTAATAGAAAAAAAAACCTACATTCCCCACAGAATCATTTAAGATTTTGTTGAATTTGTGTCCATCCCCAAATATGCTGATATATCGAAATATCTAATGAGGCCATTTTTACATATGTGAAATCCATAAAACAAATCAGGGCTGTCTGCTATTACTGTCTGTACTCTACTCTAATAGAAGTAAAAATTATATTTCACACAAAACAGTTTTAAAAAATGTTCCTTGCATTGCCAAAAACAAGATAATTTGATATTGGAACTTCTGATTCCAGCGATGACAGTGAACCAGACAGTGCATGCTATGAAAACATAACAGAAAGCCATTTTAAAATTTCCCCTTTATGTGTTTACTCTCATCCTTGGAAGATGAAGGGAGGCCGAGGCAATTCAGGAACACACTCCTTTGTTTTAATATATTATCAGCATTTGACTCATGTTGCTGAAGAGGACAGTAGCTGATTCTAACCTTCTGTGTGTTCATTAAAGAGCAGGAAATACAGGGTCTGAGACATGCGTGGCCAGAAAACAATAGTGAGAACAGTTACTTCCGGAAAACGAATCTTTTATGCATATCTCAATTCAGCATGGATGTGTGAACGTGCACTATTGTTCTTAGTTCAATTATCATCCACTAGCAGCAATAATAACCCTGACTTTATTAAGCACTATAGGGATATAGATACTTTGGATATCAATGGTGATATGGTTTTGCTGTGGGCCAGGCGGTATCTATCTCCTAACAGGAGTGGGTATTTAACAATGTCATTCTTATATTTCTGAAAACATCGTTTCCAAATGAAGTACTTTTGCAGGCGTTTACTCAGAAGGTACACAAAACCCATTACATTAACCAGACTGTTAGAAAGAAACGAACAGAACTTTCAGAAATCTGGATGGCTTGAAAGGGACATCTGATCTATTGACAAAAGGCTATATCATGTCATTAGCAGCAGCAAACCACAGCAATTAACTTTGCTAAAGAAACAGCCAGATTAAATCATATCTTTGTCCAGTGTTTTCACTTGTAATCTGCTTCCTATTTGGTCTTATTTAAGGTAGGGTGTTTCAGTATGGGGTTGATTGTTAAAGTCAGTTGTTTTTAGATGTATATATATATATAATTTTTGTATGCTAGTGCTGTTTATGGTTATGTAGTTGGTTTCTTGTATTTTTCTGATGTCTGTTTTTGACCTTGTTTCCTTTTTGCCTGTGTAGTGATCAATATTGTTTTTTATTGTTAGTGTTTCTGCTTCGGTTCTTTCATTAAAGCCTCTCTAGAAATAGCCCTTCTCCTGGCTCATTTCTTTTCCCCGCCCAGTGTCACACCTAGTTTACATTCTGGTATAAATGCTGGACAAGAGTGTAAACTTGGTGAAAAATCAAACTGCTGACGGTGCTCGGAAAACCCAGTCATCAGTTCTTAAGAGGGCTTCCTTTAGAGACTGCTCCCTTCAGCTACCCTGTTAGGAGCAACAATTGTAATTACACCCTGGAACTCAATGTTCACACAGTTGGCTTGTCCCCTTCAGTCCTAAATCATTCCACTAATTGTTTTTTTTTTTCTAGGTTAATCTCATCCTTGTCATATCAAAAAATGGTACTGAAATAAGATTTTTATTCTTAAATTTGCCTTTTTGTCCATCAAAGGGAACAGAGGTTCTGAAGGGGTTCATGTGTTGACCTGTATCTTTCAGGTTTAAAGATGTGTTCCTTCATTTTTTTTTTCAGCTCACTCACTGCTTCAGAATTTGTGGTCAGCTAGAAAACATAAAAAATTGCTAGGTTCATTTGTACATAGAGAGAAGCTTAAAAAAATTGCATAAACCATTGAAATGCCTACTAGACATAGGGTTACCAGATCCCTGCATACCCAAAGGAGGACACCAAAGGTCAAAAAGGAGGACAAAGGAAGACAAAGCCTTACAGAGGAGGACATAGAAAAGAAGGCGTCTCACTCCTTTAAAATTCACAACGCACAAAGAAAACGTCCTTGACAAAACAAGTGATTTGATGTAAAGCTACAGTGAAATTAAGCAGTAGTATATTTTGCAGAACATGCAACTTTGCGCAGCAGCTCAACATTCCCAGCAACATACGTGTGCAAGACAGTTTCTTGAGACTGTACTTTGTGAGAAGGATTCCTCTCACAAAATCAACAGAGATTCTATTTCTCTCTTTTGTCCACTGTGCACTGATCAGAGAAAACGCTCTTTCAACAGTGGCATTGTGCCCAAGAATGCAAAAGAAAAATTCACAGATCTTCAGCAGCTCTGCGTAACAGTTATCATTTGTACAGATTTGAAAGAATGAAAGTTCATGAAGGAGACTCTCAAAAAACTTGTCATCTTTCTGACTTGCAATAGATTTCAAGTTGCAGTACTGGTCACGCAACTGAACATCGTGCACAGCAACACCCTTTTCGTGCAGATACTGTACACATGACAACAGATACTGTACACATGACAACAGATCATTGAATGCACTGTCTTTCACTGCTTAAAACATCAGTGCTTAAAACATCCAATGAAAGCACTAAAATTCTTCTAAGGGCGTCATCCATTTTTCCACATAATCAATGGACCCTTAGTACACAGACTGAATCTCTGTAATGAATGTCTTGCATTCTTCATCCTGGCCGTCTTCATGCAGTTTCTTCAGAGGTTCTTTCAGTTTCAGTGAAAGAAAAGTTTAACTTTTTCTGTTTAGCACAATTGTCATTGTTGACTGCAGGATGCTACAAACCTCCAAAGCCGATGTTTCTTCCCTGTCAAAAGCTGCAATTTTCGCCTGAAACACTGACATCAGTGAATTCAAAAATCACAAATAAACTTCTAAGAAACTGTTATTAACACCAACAAATTCACAGAAATCTTTCAGAGCCTCCAAGCAAATGGTATACGCTGAAAAATAGTTGAACAACTTGAACACAATTGCTTCAACATCAGCTGCCATCAACTTGGTTTCACTTGGTGTGCTGTCCAGCGCAAGCAACCTAGTCTGGATTCCACCAGCTTTCAAATCAAAATACTGAAAGGTTATTGGGTATAGTTTCTCTGCACCATGGTTACTAGCATCTGTTGCAATTCCAAAGCACTTAATGCCATTTAATGACTAGTTTTTTTTAAACTTTTTTTTTACTTTTAAGAAGTTAAGGGAACACGTTAATTTAGCAGAGACGGTCGCCATAGCAATTAATTAATTTTAAACAAGGTCATTCGCTTTGTTAATTTTTACACAGTGCATCTCCCAACACATTTGTTGCAAAGCACTAATTTTCCACGGGTAAAGAAGAAACATCTATCTGTTTCACCTATTTTAGCAGCTATTTAACCTGTACAGGTCCTGTTGAATTATTAACAAAAAGTTTACAGTAAAGTTTACGTGATAACTGAGGCAGAGCTGGCAGAAAACCCACACAAACCAATGCAGACGAAAGTGGAGCAGGTTAGAAACCACACCTGGTTCTATGGCATGTTACCACAACCTGCTGACCTATCAGAGCATCTCTTAGGCAAAGATAACTTTTTAATTCAGAGCCCATCTAATATTAGTAGTGACTAGCAATTGCATGTGCATGTGTACACGTATAATTATAATTATATTTGTGCAAACAATCATATAATTTTCAGGGGACATTTTTAAGATAGTCTACACATTGATGATGAACATGCATGATTCCATTTTATTTACATTGCAAAATATATAAGATGTAGATGTTGAATTGACTTGTATTTCATACATGACTTTGTGCCACAAAAACTGTTGGTATAGGAGCTGTTTTTACTGTGGATCAGCTCAGTGTGAGCGCTATATATTAAATACATATTTAACCACATTAGAAAATACACAATCATTTAAAGTGAATTGGCCAGATTTGGTGTTCAGTGGCATGTAAAATAAAGTGCATCCAAACAGAGCAATACCATCAGTTGTGCTGACAGTGACCAACGGGCTGCAAGCTAGCAGTAAACCAACCGCAGGAAAACCAAATTAAAACTCAATATAGAAGTGACTACACTTTACGCACGCATGCACGCGTTTTTGTTTGTCCACAATGTGCTGACACCGGATGGAATTATCCACTTTTTCACATGCATGTGTGTAGATGGATAATCTGTAATTATAACGAAAACCAGAGCAGAATTTCTCATACTTATAATCCAATAAAACCATCCATTTCATATCATTCTTATCATTAATAGATGTTTTGTATTATAAGTAATAAGTAATAAACATAAAACATTAGGCCTATATTTTCTTTTAAAGACCGACAAAAAAAAATATTTTAAAATATACACTATTTTAAAAATGTGAGTTTTTCAGTAGCTCAGGATTTGTATATAGCTCTCTCATAGAGATTGTATTGAGTCATATGGTCATTAAACCTGGGTCATGTACCAAGGTTCCTGTCTTTTGTCAATACAGTTGTCTTGGTGCTTAGTACATTTATGATATTGCAATGCTGTATTACGTGTTTTCCACATTTTTCATGGGCTTAATGTACTTGGATATAATATTTACACTATCGACACTATGCAGCTATGAAAGTGAAGACACCCTACTTCCTTCAACAACATAATCAGTTGCCAAGGCAATACTGGCTGCTATTCTGGGAGCAACAATCTGACAAAGTGCTGGAAAAACTGGCTCAAATACCAGTCTGCTAATAGATACCAAGCACAATGAAATTTACACTATGTAGCACTTCACAAAGCTTTAAACTGTTTAAAATACAATGAGGCTTTGTACAAATATGCAATTCCCCTTTCATTCAAAAAAAATGTTTTTACAAAGTTATGTTTTGTCAGAAAACAGATCAATCAAAAGAAAATACGTCACTTTTATAACTTCTATAGCCCTGTTAGTCACTATGAATCCCTGTTTGTGCTGTTACTCCACTGTTATTAACCCAAGCAATGTACATTTTTTCAGTCAACTTTTTGGAGGTATCTTGCACTCCAGGACACCTGGGCTCTGACCTCAAAGTGGCTTCCCAGACTGTGCACGTAATGAGGGGGATAATCTCTTCGAATCAGGCGTCAAAACCCTCATCCCTCTCCTCCCCACCTCACAAAGAGACTCAGCAGTTTACTAGTAATCCTCTCTGGACATCCCTGTTCATGAAGCAGCTTCAGCACATCCCTATTCATGAAGCAGCTTCAGAAGGAAACTCTCTTAATCTCAAACAGATGTTTGTATTTATCAAAAAACCTGTAAATTCTGCCCTTGTTGTCATTTGATTTTAATCTTTCAGAAAATTAATTTGAAGAAACTTCTATGTCACAGAAATGTGTGTAACTCTTTCGCACAGGTATACTGACACACACACTGATTTTTATACGTGGCATACTGTACCATACCTTTAAGCTTTCCCGCAATGTTATAATTCTGTTAAATAATGTAGCATCTCATGGACAAGTCAATCTGTATTCTGTGTAGGTATTAACCTTGTGGTTGAATATGTCAGCAGAACTGCACAGACAATTATGTTTAATGTAATGCTGCCACGGAGAAGCACTGTGCATTATTTACTATCTATCTACACACACACACACACACACACACACACACACTATTATTTTTACCACGAACCATATATTGTACTTACTATTGCTTCTGGTTCAGTTGTGGAGGTAATAAAGTATAGTTAATCTGATGTCTTAAAGTGCTAGTAAAATACTACTTTATTCATACAAATAAAAAGAGAGCGAGGGCCAAATGCAGACTTTCACGAAACCGTCTCCGTATCGATATATTTCAGTCTGTGAAGTGTAACTGGTTTTTGAATCACAATAGACCACAGGAATATAAAATCTGAAAGTGTCGCTTCAATAGTTCTGTATCCTTCATACATTTTCAGTTATCTAAGAAAATGGAAAGAATCTTTAAAATTGGTTTATAGTGAAATCCGCGAGGAAAGCGCTGATAAAAAATCATCCATTAATTTTTATTTCCTTTACTACACGAACCCCAAACTGCATTGCTTTAATAACCAAAAGCCTTATTTGCTACTCTCAAACTGTCATGTTTTGAAATTAGTTAATTGATACTTGAGTAACAACGAGACACGTGCGTAAAGCACACAACTGAGCAGACAGAACGCAGCGCTTGATGGAGCTGTCTACGGTACTGTTTCTCTGAATGACAACTTAATTTCGTACACTGAGCAGACACCAACTCGACCTCCACCATGTGAATACTTGCAATCTGTACATCTGTTAATCAAATTTATGATGGAATCTGGCGACCTGTTAACAAAATGTAGACAACATAATGCACGCTTTGCACAGAACATTTTCTTACTTTCCCTGCGACGATATGCGTTCAAACACATAAATTACATTAAACACCTGAAAAGTAAAACATGTCCACCTTTTTCCTTTTTTAAGAATCTATACGGAAATAATATGGAGCATTTAACAAGGACCTTCTTACCTAAACTTCTCAAGGGGTCGTGCACCTTTGATTCATCCGCTCCAGCTTCACTGCTCCGCTGAGGACTTCCATTGCTCTTCTTGCCCAACATCACGCCAGCCTTCTCCTGTTTTGCGTATTGTTGTAGGTCGCCTTTACCTGACACGTTATTTGACCCGAAAACACACCGATCCCCGTCTATCCTGTCTGAGCTGTACAGCTGTTTGCCCTCTCAGCACGACACAGAGGTTCTCCTTCCGAAATGTAGCTGTGCGGTGACGTCACAGAAGTACTGTCCCTTTGAAGATCAGGTCCACACTGTACACCAGCATGACATGATGACAGAGCAGAACCGGCTGAACAGTTTCGCATACTCAGTACTGCAGTGATTTTGCTACAGACACGCAGTTTGTTAAAGTAATACCTACATTGCAATATAATGTTTTTTTTTTTGATAGAAGTAGCTATTTTGAGCACAATTTATCCCGACCGCGGAGATGAAAATAAAATTTTCAATAGCTGACCTCCGTTAACGTTGGAAAACGTCTTCGGTGTCTGTATTTAGACAAAACTATACCGATCAAGGTCACGAAGAGAGCGCAAGAAACCCATGCGTGCAAAAGAAGAATTAATAAATTAAATAAGAAAAAGGTATACATTAATATTCAATGTATTATGTACACAAATACAAAGAGAAACGAGTGTAAAAAAAAAAAAGCGAATACGCATTATTAAAATGTAAAATGACACCGCGAACAAAATCCAGGTCTCCTTTCTGTGCAATAAGCCGACGGAAATGGAATTAACATAATTCCATCTGTGGTAACGTAGTGCCCTCTACCCATCAAAACCGGTATTTAAAGAGTAAAGAGATTTGTTTATTTATTTATTTATTTTATTATAATTTATTTATTTATTTATTTTTTTTTTTTTTTGCACGTGATGTTTGAGATTTTACTATTGTCCAGGGGAGGATCATAACTGTACTGCCCAGATTTATTACTCGGTCGTCCACAAGCCCCCAGTGCTAAAACACCTGGTCTATCAACTCTCCTGTGTGTATGACATCAATTGTAATTATTAAACAACCAAACCGTTATTCAAATTTTACAAAATGTACTTCATACTAAGCAGTATTGTGATTTCGGTATTTGACCTTCAACCAGGCAAGAGTGGACAGAGGTCCAATTGTAAATGCTTTAACAAATCCAATACACTGTCCCAACCTGAAATCTGGGTATGCTAAGCAAAAGGGTTAAAAAGACAGGAAGTTCATCTAAAGGGAAAAATACAGAAGGGAACAGGGGCAAATCACATTCCAAAAAGACAAGGTACAAGGGACCAGAACAGATCGGTAGGTCAGGGCCAAGGAATAACAGGACTTACTAGATACTAGGTGAAACAGGCTTATAGGAACTTGAGGCCCACAGCAGGAAAGGTAACATAGGTCACTTCTAGCACACAGGACTTAAGGGCAACAGTGGACACTTGGCTACAAAGGACAGAGAACACTAGGCCAAGAAATAGAGATAATTTTTAGTATAGACAAACATTACAAACACTTTGTCACTTTCTATGACAATTGCTACAACATTATCTTACATGAACTAAACAGAACATAATCCATACAAAGGATCACACAGGAAACCTGACTCAGGTAGAGACGCTCACGGGGACTAATAAAGCACAAGGAATAATAAATAGAAAACCAGCTAAAGTTAATGAGAACATCAAGAGACACAATAAACTGACACAAAGAACAACACAGGAACCTAACAAGACAGGACAAAGACAGCAGACATATCAGATACATTACAGTGACAGACTATAATCAAGTACAGATAATAAGCAGACTAAACAAGGTAATGAGGTAACCTAGACAAGGAAGCAGGGAGACAAGACTTAGCCACAAACTGCAAAAACAAGGCTGAAGTGCCATCAGGTCAAGCCTAACAGTTTCTCATTGAAAAGTAGTAGTGAATATATAATACCGTGTGCAGGAACACCGGGATACCTGTAGGGCAGACCCAAGGATGCGTGAGAGTGGGCCCTCAAGAATTAAAGCATAGCCTAACTTTAATTTAACACAAGGGTATCGATTTCAATGTGGATGGTAGCGACATGTCGCTACCAATATTGCAAGAGTACTGAACTGAGCCTAACAATAGTGATCCTTCATGTTCATTAATTTTTAAGAGGGTCCCATGAGATTTCACAAGAAATTCCACACATTGAAGTCATTTTATGGAAAGCTGCTGAACCAAGCAGTCACATTCCAATGACATATGCTTGAAGACGTACACTGCAAATTATCATCTGACATAAATCTTTTGGATGAGAACATCACAGATGGTACTTCCGGACACTGTTTCCTACTCCTAAGGGAACGCATCCAAATGGAATATTATGACAGGAAAGTACACTTCGCAGTCACTGCAAAGCAGTCACAACCTATTATAGTTACAATGAGACACATTACCTCCTTGGGGTATGCCACCTTTTTTTGCCATGTAAACCCCTTTAAACATTTTTTGTCACAAGTACCCCTAGGTGATTTTAAACAAGATTTTTCATACAGTGTTGAATAAAGGTACATCTAATAGTTTTAAATACTAAATTGTGATTTTGCTTATTAATATAACTTTACACCAAGCGAGACTGCATAAAAGGCTTTAAAAGCACCTTCGTTAAGAGTTGCTGTTTTTCAATTCAGTTCATTCTTATAAAGCTCCCTTCACAACTAGTTGCCTCAAGTTTCTTTACAAGGATGAATTACAGTTATTACAAGGAATTAAGAGCAGATGGAATAATAAAGACAGACAAAAATGGAGGAGAGGAACCAAAAGCTCCACATTAAGAAGAAGAAGAAAAAGAAGAAACCTTTATTTGTCACGCAAGGGGAAATTACAATGTTGCAGCAGCAAGTACAGAAAAGGTAGCAGAAAGTACAGTAGAGCATTAAAAATTAAGTTAAACTAAATACCTATATACCTAAATAGCTAAAAAAACTGATTAAAAAATAAAAATGGCATTGAAAATAAAATAAATTAACACATACTATACTAAAAACATAGAATTGCACGGTAAATACTGCATATGAAAAGAACCAGTCCATTATGGAGAAAAAAAACCTCTGAGGGGCCCAAGGTCGACTGGCTGCCCATAATCTTTTTGGCATGCTAACATTACAGAACACAAAGTTAATATGAGGACTATAAATGTAAATGGCAATATGAAGTCCATCCATGTTACAGATATAGGAGTACATCTCTGTAGGCCAACAGGATCCCTTGAGTGATGGATTCATCGAGGGAGTACACCAGGTGTCAGCAACTCTAACAAGGCACTCCACTCAGATGGTACCCCGTTGGGCACCATGTAGATATATGGGCAGAGAAAGATTGCAGAGAGAGGTCACTGGCAGTCATATGTCAGAAAACCAAAAGTACATTGATATGTGCAGCAGTTGCAGTAGCAGTAATTACAATTAGTTGTGGAGACTTTTGGGAAAAGTAAATCAAAGTAGTAGGTCTTTAACTGGGATGAATGAAACTGATTTGGCACACTGATTTAGCTGGGATGAATGAGACTGATTTGGCATCCTGTACACAGCTGGGACGATTATTCCACAATGTAGGGGCTCTGTGACTAAATTCCCTGATGCCAATACTTTAATGTATATATGGAAAGAAAAGAATGCCTGCATTTTTATCTTTGAGGCAACTCTCTGTGGATGGCGCTATACAAAAATGAAATAAACTGAAATCTGGGAGTGTAAGGAATTACTTCAAAAAAGCAAAAGGACAGCACTCACTATACTATAAGTGTTAATGTGGAGGAATAAACATAAACATTTTGGGCAAGAAGCCCTTCTTCAGTGTGCAATCAGCTGAACAGAATACCACAACAACTCCTTATATGTGCCACAATCTGTCACATGACTGAGAACAAAAGGATGATAAACAGGAAATGCACAGATGACAATGGCAACAATGGGCAACATGCTTTTATAAGAAACAAGACAGACCCAAGTCTTCATTAAGACACATAGGAGCTAGAGAGTTCAAGGTGCGGATCTAATAACATTCCCTGCGGAACAGTAACTTGTCTGTATTACCCCCTCTGTGTGGGGTGCGTATGGATTCTAACCTCATGCATTTCAAATCTGCCACTTTGTGGCTTTTGGCCGTGGAGTGTTTTGGCATGGGTGATTTGTCATCAAAATGTCTTATGGAACACTTGTGTTCTCCAATTCTAGTTTTCAAAAAGCATTTCGTCTGCATGATTTATGTTGTTGGAGATTTTCACAATCTGTCAATTGGAATTATGTAAGGAACGACTTGGAGTATAATCAGCTTTCATTGTTCTCTGTATTTAATCCATCCCACTGGGGGGAGTAATGGGCAGCCACATGCAGTTCCCAGGGAGCTGGTGCTGAGCATTTTGGTCAAGGACACACTTGGCAGCTGAGCTGGGACTCAAAATGGGACACTTCTGCATCTCAGCCTGGTATTCTACCCATTGAGCCACCAGGTCACTAACTATACAGGATGGGACTGTCATGCCCTGGCCTGCCATGTCTCATGTTTCCCCTAGATGTCGCCATTTCTGCCTAGCTTTCGCTTGTGTTTCTGTCTCTAATGTAATCAGTGTTCAACAGTTGTTCCTCGTTTCCTCGTGTATACATATAGGTTTTGTTTATTCCCACGTTTTCCCTTGTACTTTGTTTTTGACTTGAATAAATCTCCTTCTTTGCACTTGGACCTCGCTTCAGCCTGCAGATCCATTACAGGGAGTTATATGGTTGTACTCTCTGCTCCCAGTAATAATTATGGTGTCTGCGATTAGAATGCGCTGGATAGTGTTTAATATGTGGTTTGTATCCCCCTGAAAGTACAGCACTGTGATAATCTTAATTCAAAAGAATCCCTATTCTAAATACTCCTAGTTGTACGTACGGATCATTTTGTGTTTTGGTGTTTTTGCTGGCTGACTTGAACTTTCTTCTAAAAACGTAAGGAATAATAAATTGATTTCACTAGGTTTTCATACCACGAATGTTTTAATCACAATGTGGCAATAGAGAGCTATGACTAACTGATGTTATTGAACGTTTTTGCGTGTTTTTTAAATGTCACGTACCATCTGCAGTACCATCAAGAACCGCCAGGGGGGGCGCGAAGACCAGGCTGTAAACCTGGTAATACAGTATAGCCTACACTTCCATAAACCGTTAGTACGACTTTTTTCAAAATTTGAAACGTATTAAATTATGACTGAGTGAGACAGCATATTTTATTTTACAGCATGTGTGGCGTACAACTCTCCGCTGCCTCATATTCATTTTAAGATATCTTCTTCCTTATTTTTGAGAGTTCTCATTTA
Organism: Chitala chitala; assembly: GCA_025773905.1. Taxonomy (NCBI): domain Eukaryota; kingdom Metazoa; phylum Chordata; class Actinopteri; order Osteoglossiformes; family Notopteridae; genus Chitala; species Chitala chitala. The sequence goes on from JABJVR010046887.1 coordinate 24,352, forward strand.
GGCGCTTGGCTGACACGTGTTGAAGATACGCACTTGCATTCTTCATTATGTGAGACTCGACACACCACCCTCTTAAACAAGTGTATAAATGTGTTTAATCCCAGCCCAGCCACCAGGTGCGTCCTTGAGCAAGACACTCAGCGTTAGCTCATTGTAACCCGTATGTGAAATGTAAATCACTTTGGATAAAAGCGCCTGCCAAATTAATAAATGTAAATGGTCAGATATGTCCGTGGCACGGAGCTTGACTGAATGTCGTAAAGTATTTGTCGTCATCCCCTCACATTTTCCGCAATCCGAATAGTGTCTATTAGCTTCGTTATGAATATGCCCAAAGTCACAAAACAGTCACACATACACACCGTTTTAATATCTTCTGTTTCTACGTGACAGCTATTTCTACATCTTTGAGGAACTAAAGGATCATTTTAGGCGAGCCCTAAATATTGGTTTTTCATTGGATAGTTAGAGTTTTGTCCTAGTATTGGGATTGGTTCACACAAAGGCTGACGCACTAGAGGCGGGGTTTAGAGGTGTGTCACGTGACATGCTTCGGACCCCGCTGTCTCAGAATGGTGACAGGACTTTGGAGTTTGCTAGCTGTAAAATTTGTATGTCAGTATTACATCTGAACGTGAACGTGCTAATGCGGAGCTTACGACAGACCACATTCTTCAGATAATGTAGATATTGGTTTGCATTATAATGGCGACTGCGAAACGGGTGTCATGTAGATAGACCTGTGTTCTGCAAGAAAGGTGAGCCCGATGCACCCTAGTTTGTTAGCAGCAGTACCGATCTAGTCATCTTTTAGTCTGTAATTGTGTCTTAATATTGCTTATGCGTTTCAAGGTTGCTGAACTTTTTTTTAAAGTTTTACAGTTTTGGTTTAAAATTAAGCAGCATATCGTTAGCCATACCGGTTTGTGATGCACCGAGCTGTTGAAGTAAGTTGGCTAGCAAGTTTATTATATCCAAATGTTTGACTGGTTGAATGTAATTAACGTAATGACATGAGATGATAATATATTATATAATAAAATCACTGATCCAAGATACGAATAAATACAAATAAAATAACACTTTATAGGCAAAATTTCTAGTAAATGTTTTGATCTTAGGTTTGTGCTTGGCAGGTGGTGTATTACCTGGAAGCTGGAGGTGAAAGAGGAGCCCCTGGCTGCGCCGCCCGGGCAGAGTGCCGCAGGTTGTTTGCACCTGTCTGCACGTGTGCCGCAGGCTACCTGCGCCTGTCTTTATGCGCACCAGAGCTCGCGCGCCGCTGACCGTGGCTGCGATGACCGACCCAAGCAATGACTGTAAAAAGCGATTTCAAGCCGCTGTTGACGTTATACAGAATCTACCTAAAAACGGTAAGAGACTTCGCACTTTATGAACGTGGTATATACGTGTGACACCTGTGTGGTCTTAACGTTCTGTATACTCCCCTCGTCCTATGGGTCAAAAGTGACCTGCCTTCACTAAACCCATAAAATAAAGGATCTTAATTGAAATTTAATCTCCAAATCTATTTTGCATTAAGTAACAACATGCCATTCATCACAAAATGAGAATATGTGGGTTTTCCCTTTTCACAGTGCAGAAAGACTGCATTTAATCAATGGACACCACTCAATTTTATTATGACACACCTTTCATTATTTTTATTGCTAAAGTAGAGGTTTATCATTACTATTATCTTTGTTAGGTACTATATAGATGTAAACAATAATTCGTAGCAAGAGACACCACTTGTATTACCTAAGAAAGTAGCATAAATGTGCAGAAAGTAGTTTTAAATGCATTCATTATTGAATAAATCTTTCACTTATTTGGCAACATAGTAATATACAGTACATGACAAATTTAACTACACAGTACTAGTCTTTTCCCATTTTTTAAACCATTGAAACACCTATAAGGTGTATAAACAATAATAAAGACAAAAGTTACAAAACAAGAACACAAAGAACATAAATCAAAGTCTATCACATGTAGGACAGTATGCACATGTGTGTACATGGAATTTCCAGATGTTTTTCCCACATGTGCAGCACACAGTATTTGTTTTGCAGTCCTCCTTTGGGGGGGCAGAATGAGCGTCTCCTCCTATTGGCTGACTCAGCTGCAGCCTGAGGTGGGTCGGGACGAGATCCAGCCCCCTGAACACATTACACAAGAGCTGCAGCACCTTTATAGCCCCTGACTGCTTTCCCATTAGTAAACAATGCTTTCGAGAAATACTAATTTTATTTTTCTTTTGCCTGAAATTAAAATTTTTTCTGTGAACTTGAGTCGTGTGGTGACATGGAAGAGAAACGCTGCACATCAGAATAAAGTTTTACGTTTGTCTGGGTTCATTCAGTAGCACACACGATATCAGTTTCTCATTGTGTGTGTGTGTGTGTGTGTGTGTGTGTGTGTGTTTGTGTCTTTATGGTTTAAATGATTTTATAACTGCCAGATCAAAAATGACCCTAAGACAATATTTGTAGCCTGGTGTTTATACACTTTTCATTGAAATGTTTCACTTTTTCTAATGATGAGGTCACTTTAAGAAACATTATCAAATTTCAAGTTAAAACATTGCCATGTAGGGTTTTTTTTCTGCTGTTAAACATGGTCGCCGGTCATTTTTGACTCTTAAGACCACGATGGTTAAGCACTTCTTCAGTTGGCAAAATAGCTGCATTAATTGTTAAATTATCTAAATCATTTTTTCCTTTGTTTGACTAACATTTCACTAGTATAGTTATCATACTTAAGATTGTTATAGCCAGCACTTGATTTCTAAAAAGTAAAAAATAATCGCAGAGGAGCACGTTTTATTTAATGTAGCATGAAATTTAGAAGACATATCATGTGAATGTGTGACCAATGTGTAGTGCAGGGGTCTGCAACCTTCAGTATCAAAAGAGCCCAAAAGAGCCATTTTGGTCCCTCTCCCATTACAGGGAATGCTATTGGAGAGGGGTGGGAGAGCCACATGTTGCAGACCCCTGGTGTAGCGATTCTTAGTTTGAGTGGACCCAGGACACTAAGAGAAGGTCTTACATTTTGGTATGGATGGTACGGACATGCCCCTAGCAATAATGTGGCAGTACCGCATTGTCCCTACCACGCTTTTTCAAGTTAAGAGGGTTAGGGGGCTGATTTGGTTTCTACCAATACTGAGACCAAAGTAAATTAGATGTGTTCAGGGCTGAACTGGGACAGAAACTTGGCCCTGGTGTGTTTGGCTCAGATGGCCCCCCCCACAGTTGGTCAGACACCACTCTCCAGGTCACCATCCCTGTGGTTCCCTTAAATATATGTACATATTGTATTACCCCTCCAACCCACTACAACGCTGAGTAGTAAGTGCTCTGGATGAGTGAAAGGTGCTGGAGGATCAGTGTGCTAACTCACTCTTCACTGACGTCCTGGTGGTCAGAGGTGGCTGTCTACTCGAGCAGAAGTAACTGTCAAAGAAAAGCTCTGCTCGACATCAAAGTATAATCTCAAATTATGTATTTATGTAGCTGTACGATTAACACAATACCATTCTGGTAATGAACAAGTAGTTGTTTATTCAGTTTATGCATGGAGCTCTTCCATCTTATTTCATTTGATGTTAACACTTCAGTTCATACAGTTTTCAAGTGTCCAAATTTTGATGTTGAATATTACAAAAGGTTTACAGTTAATAGATCGTCCTTCTGTTTTGTATTAATGTTCAGAGAGGAGAAATTATTTATCTTTGTACGTGATAGTGCAGTTAAATCAATGGTGTGCTTGCTTGCTTGTTTGTGGAGTTTAACCTACAGTTCATGTGCCAACCATGTGACAGTGCGAGCTGAATGGACTGCAGGACCAAACAGTGTAAACTTACTGTAGGTGGAGAGCTACCCCACAGTTAGTAATAACAGTGATCCATACCATATATATCCCAGTAGTTATGAGCATACCTGCCTGAAAATGAACTACTGTGCTTGCTGTTGGGAATGAAAAGCTTTTTTTCCTGTAGGTGAATACATAAGCAGGCATACATTTAGGCACTGTACAGCTACAGGTGTTGTATATTATATAGCCTTCACGTACATCTTTATCAAGAGACCCCTTAACTTAATCATGTTAACGATCTTATGATGGTAAGATATGGACCTAGGTCACTCCCAGCAACATGCGCTTAGCCAGCGTGGTTCTGACAAAACAATGTTAGCTGCTTAACGTTAGAATAGTTTAGCAAACACTTTTACATACGTGTTACAGTGATACAGTTACAAGTGAGCTAGTGCTGGGTGTCTTGCTCAGGGACACACCCGGTGACTGGCCTGGGATTCAAACCAGGAGACTTCTGCATCCCAGCCTGATGCTCTACCCATTGAGCTATCAGGCCGCCTGTTGCAAGTGTGTTAGGAAACTGTTAGCTATGAAAACGATGTAAAAAAATATAGCTTATGATGCACAATTTCACACTGACTGACTGAGTGACCACCAACAGAACCTGATGGTCTCACTTCATGATAGCATTACAGTTGTTATCTTATAGTCACGAACATCATAAATTTTTTACTGGGGTGGCCACAGGGTGGCCAGTTATTTTGATGGGGTGACAAAGGGTTAGTGTCCACTGGTGCAGTAACGAATGGGTTACTGACTGCCGCTTTTAAAAGTTGCTTTTTTTTTTTTTGTACCAGACGTAAATTTCTACAATGTGTTCTGAGGCAGGGGGGTGCAAACAAACATTTTGGTAAAATTTAAAAAATAATAATTAAATGGGGTGGCCACAGATTTCTTAGCCACCCCTTGGTGGAGCCCTTGATTGATATTAATGGAATTAAGCATTATCACCATCTTCGTGGCTTTGTCCTTATTAACCATGCAGCTACTCCATGCTTATTACTTCCACTGCACTCTCCTTCTGCTCCTGTGCTCTCTGTCCCTCAGCTCTGCCACGCTTTCTGTTCTTCCTCAGCTCCCCTGTCACATGCCGCTGCTCTGCCTGGCAGTGGTCATGGTCAGCCACTGCTGCACAATGTCAGATCTCCTCATGGATATGAATGTGCTTAAGTATGTAGTGGAAGGAGAACAGGAAGAAAACAGCTGGCCCACTTTGGCAGGGTTATAACCATTCTGGGTATGGAAATGGGAAGATGGGAAGATGACTGAGCACCTGTGGTCTGAACACAGGGCCTGATTTTGCTTCACTTAACGTGCTTTCACACTTCTGAGCAAAGTTAATTCTAGCTGTTAACTATTTAGCTTTAATCGTTTCCATCTCGTACTCGTAGTATACTGAACCACGGGTTGTCACATGCGTCGTAATATTACATTGCTGGGGTCTCCTTGATGTTGTTCAGGTGTCTCTTTAAGTGGAAGTATTTTTTAATGGTCATTTACCAAATCTTATCTCAGGGCATCCACAAAAATGTTTCTTTTGGACACTTGGCCAATGAAATGAAAATTTTATTTTTTTTTTCCCAACTTTATCATTGTTCGCTCTCTGTAAGGTCGTGAATATGGATTACATCATCCATCCATTACCTTAACCGCTTATTCCTGGTGAGGGTCGCGGGGAAGCCTGGAGCCCATCCCAGAGCACATAGG
>JABJVR010046888.1:0-41650 GCA_025773905.1 Chitala chitala
GCGCGCACACACACACACACACACACACACACACACACACACACACACACACACACACACACACACACACACAAATGTCCCACTGAATCTCACTTTAATGCATTTAATAATTTATAACCCAATCCAATAAAACTATAAATCAAACTGATGTCTTCTGCATGTTTATTTAGGAGATGAAGTGATTTAGTGTGAACATCCCCATAACGTATAATTTTCAAGGCTTATTTTCTCAACAAAAATAACTAAAGACAAATCCACACAACCATGGTTAATCATACCTGATGTGTGGGACACCAAGCAGCAGGGGTCACCTGAACAGGTAGAGTGATGACAGGAACTCATAGCAAGTAAGCAATGATCACACAAAGACAGATGAACAGGAAATCGCCAGACAGATTACCTTGTTCATCTGAGTTTTAAGAGACTTAACTGCAGCTAAGGGTCAGGTCAGTGCAGTCTGGGTTACTAAAAATACACCAATCCCAGGGCTTAGTGATGACTCACGACCCTCAGGAAGCCCTGAGAAGTAGCTACATGGGCTGGCCCAGTGAGGGAGGGGTCAACACTCACCAGGAGGTGCAGCTGGAAGGGTCTGCTGGAGAGACCTGAGTGAGCAGGGTGAGCAGGAGGGGCAGTTGGATGGGAGACCTGAGCTAGAAGAAAGGTGGCACAGCAACCTCACAAATGTCAGTGCCACTGTCACCTTCCCTGTGGAGGGGCAGCTCACCCAGCGTCATGAGCTCCTTCTGATTGAGTAGCTGCTGGCCCTGCCTTGAGTTAGGTGGGGGTGGGCCTTGTAGCATAACAAGTCTCTCTGCACAGAGCCGATGCACAGCTGACTACCGGCCTAACTCTCCGAAACTCTGCCAGAGAAGGAAAGCGCTCCAAACCAGTCCTCCACTGGGGACATTTTACACCCCCTCCACCTCCACAGTATGCAAATATGCCCAAGAAACACACAGCTTTCCTCCCTACACTCCGCCGCCCCCCCACCCCATGTGATCAGAAAGGCCATGATGCAGAGCCTTGGAGAAAAGCAACACAATGCGAGCGTGTGTTTGGACAGAACAAAAATGCTCCTCAGCTCACTTGTTTAATGAGACACCATAGGAGTGAGTGTTCCTCCAAACCTGTACAGGCATACAATCTGCCTCTTCAGTTTATCTCCCCCGTGGCCCACTCATCCTAACCTGCAAACATACCCCCCCAGGTGTTTGAAACCGTCTCGTCAGATCAGATCACCCCCCTCCACCCCACTCTCCTCTGAAGGTCAGTCTTTAAAGAGCTTAAGTGATCATAATCGCGTGGGGGAATGCTACCATCTCCATATTACTCCGTTGCCTCACTCCAGGATTTTAAGATAAAAACCTCCCGGCCAATAGCCAAGCCACTGGCCAGCTGCTCAAGGAGGTGTGTGTGGCCTGCACGCTTGTAGGAAGACTCTGGTGCTGTTCTGAGCGTTAAACACGTTGCCATGGTTGAGCACCCTTTGTAGAGGCAGGTGCTGACGTCTACAGGTGCTTTATCACCAAGCCCCTAGCCTGTTCATCTGACAGGACCCTTTCACCCTCTGACCTTCACTAGGCCAAAGTGAAATGCAGCAGGAAAGAGTCAGTAATGACTTTTAACTAACTAAAATCTGACCTGTCATTTCAAAGCCCAGTCACATTTTAAACTTAATTCAGACCAAATAAACCAGTTTTGCATGAAAAGTAATCTTAGACACCACCACGAGAGTAATATTAACATGCTCCCTCTCATTATCAATCAGAGGTCCACAGCAGAGGAAAAAAAAACTAAATGAATGCCAATACACATGCCTACATTATCAACAGCCTTATTCTGCTCTCTGCTCCAATCCACTATATTCTCTCTTTAGTACTGCACATCAGTACAAATGTTTTTCTCCTCAGATCAACCCTGACTGTTACCACACTATTGTCCCGAATTTCAAAACAAGAACAAGATCCCAATTTCTTCTGGAACCTCTGCTCATAGGCTGAGACATACCTTGACCTTGCTCCTGTGTGATAAAGTGATGATTTCTTAAAGAAATATCCATGAAAGACAGCCAGTTTTAAAAACAGCATTCAGCATGTGGAGGCCTCTCTCAGTGATTCCCTTCTGTAGGCATCTCTCTCTGTTGTGCTGCAAAAGCATCTCTCCCAGCGCTCTTTACCTGCTTCGCTAGATCACAGCAGACACGTAAAAGCCTGCTTTTCTGCCAGATGTTTCTGTCCTTTAGATTTCTCTTTGCAGAAAAGACTGAAAGAAAACATGGAGAACTATCACGTCTGGATTTATGCTTCAGCCTCAGGCAATGCTCTGTACAATGCCACGCAGTGAAAGCAGAAACATCTAAAATAATCAGGCAGACCTCATGACAGAACTGAGGTGAGAGATTGTGGTTTCTGTTGCAGTCCTGACAGCACAGACAGTGGAATGATGAGTAATACTATGGAACTGGCCTTGTGTTGCAAGTCCAGTTCCAACAGTATCAGAAGAATTGGTTTCATCATTGGGCTTCAAACCCCTCCCCCTTTGCAGCCAGCCACCCACCCAGGAATGGAACCCAAGCAGCCTGTTGAAATCTAACAGACATGGCCTGTAGAATTTCCCCCATTGGGTGCTCAGTCATTCTGCTTTAGGGGGCTGACATGTAGTAAAGTAACCTTAGTGACCCCTTAGAGCATGAGGCCATGCCCCTGCCCAAATAAAACCTTGAGCCAAAGACTTTCAGCTATCTTGAGAAAACAGGCTTACTGCAATGAAACAAAAATGTGAATGGAGTACCTGTGTCTATAATAGTGGCACATGATGCTAAACAGGAGTCAAGAGCAGGCTGATTACAGTTAGGCCACAAGCTCCCACAGAAGCTGGAAGAGCAGGTCTCTGCCATGTCACTTCCTGCTTTCATCATCTCTGCACATATGCACATGGGCTTTATATTGTCCGCTACTTTATCTATGGGTTGTTTCAGCTCTAAGCCACAAACCTGAGGCATGAGCGAAAACCGGATCTATCCCAGTCAGTCCGGTTCCAGCACAAGCTTCTGTTGCCAGAATGCTGGCAGAAACACAATCAGAGACAATAACTGTGTTGCCTGTGGGGTGTGGAGGGGGATATGGTAAAACGGTGGTAAGTCAGAAAATCTCATGTTCATGTTCAATCCATGTGCCAGAAATGGTCCATGTGCTATACCCCAAATTTTCTGAGGGAATCAGAGCCGATTTCATTCCTGCTGCCTGGAACAGATCTGGCTGAACAAAACTACATATGACAGAGACAGAGAGAGAGAAAAAACACAGGCAAGATATAAGCAAAAGACAAAACTCAGGGGATCCAGAGCATAAACATGCAAGCCATAACATAAGCGCAACAAACACACAGAATCCAGAACAGTACTAGAACATCAACATAGGAGATCCAGAACAAAAACAGTGAACAGGAAAATTACACCAGAACATGAACACAGGCAAGGCAGAACATGAGGAGAGCAGCGGGGAACTTCAATGGCTGCAGAACGATGGCAAACAAAGAGGCTCTAACACACTAAATCGCATGATGCCAGCCTTCTTTTTGCAAGCTCTCCTTCTCCTCTTCACAACTTCTGAGTCGCCTCCGTCTCTCCATCTCTACCTCCTCCCATCCTTTGTATCTCTGCTGACATCTCAGGCTGCACGAGGACAGCAGTGAGGTGGACGCATGGCCTCCGGGAAGGCCAGTCCGCGTGACATTTCCAACCCAGTGTGAACCAACGAAGAGGCCGATTAGGGAGGGGGCCTAAAATTAGCATGGGGAGGATGGGAACCCTCGGGGGACACAGGCAGAGCCATATTTGGAGGGAAAGACAAGAGCCTTGGGGACCATGAGCAAGAAGCACTCTCATGCACAAATGGTACCCAGGCCCCCTTGCCCAGGGGTGACCATCTTATCGTGTCTCGCTCTTTTTTCCCCCAAGTTTCTAATCCTTTATCTCCCCACGTTGCTAATCAGGTCCCACTCATCATCAGACATCCAACATGCTCCCAGACTAACCCTGTGCACGTAGTCAGCAAGACCCTTGCAGGAGGGAGAGCTCACCTGGCAGAGCCTAGCGCAGTGTGTTCTCCAAGTTTCCTTGCATATTTAAGCATACGCAACGGAAACTCCTTTCAGTTTCACAAAGACCCCTAAGCCTCACACTGTGGACCTAAAACACTACCTCCCACACGGAAAAATTGATTACCTAACCCTCATAACAAGATCATGCTACAGTATGAAAAGCGTCTCATTTTGGAACATTGTGTAGGTTAATGTGTGTTTAGGGGAGGCGTTATTTACTTGTTACTAATTATTAATTGCCATGGGTAGACATGGACACAAGCAAGTCAGAATGTCATAAATCCTAAATCCAAGTCAGAATGTCATAAATCCTAAATCCACATTATAATGATGAGCAGGATATAAGTATGGGTAAAGGTGTGACTCATAGGTTCCATGGCCAACATGAAGCGCAGTAAAGCAGACAGAAGAATCTGGAGTACAGTGTAGAGGGCCTTGCACCTTCAGTTACAGCTAACCCCAACCCCCCAACACAGGCCTGACCCTGCACAAGGAAGAGAGATGGAAGCAATCAAACTTTTTAAGCTTCACTATCAAACTGTACAACATGAATTGTCAACATAGAAGAGAAAGCAACTACTGCTGTGAAGATATACAGTGAACAGAATGGGTATGAAGCTTATGAAAGGAAGACCAGTCTGAGAAGCAGAGTGGAGAGTGGGAATGAAGAGTGCACTGTCCAAAGAGAAGGAAGACCTGAGGACTAAAACAGGACAGTAACACTTGAATTTCCAGTAACTATCAGGGTCTGCAATGAGCAAGACCACCTAGAGCGATCCTGTGAGAAGAGAAGACAGCACGCTGAGCTTCCACTGCTCTGAAAGCAACAGTTTTACCTCTTATGTAAACAGATCAGCCACCTCCACCACATCACGCCAAGTACGGATAGTCCCAGTGTTTACAGAGTACAGTCACAAAGACCTCAGAGTGGGCAGTAAACCTACTGCTTTTCTTAACATAATCCACCCAAGATCACCTCAGCCCCCAGGGGCATCATGCCTCCCAGCCCACCATGGCAACCACACTTTCTCCCGCGCACACCGGCCCACCCACTCATGCCTGATCAGTGAGACCTAGCGCATAGCCCCAGTTAGGCAGATCTGGCCCACGCACAGCGAAACACTCATGGATCCTGCTATCCGTGCGAGAAGGCGTTAGACTCACACAAGCAGCTAGCCGCAGACCGACCGTGGCTTTAAAGCAGCTCCTTGCACCATGAGGATCGGACAAGCCCCCAGAGAGAAAGTGGTGTCAAATAAATGGGGCCTTTCTCCATACTGGAACCCGATCAGCCGCTTTGGCAGTTGTTCCCAGTTATAGGACGAAGCATGCGGAAGCTAACCAATGTAAGCACAGAACAGACATGAGGGAAGATGCTATCCTGTCATGCAACCGTTAACTGCATCTGTGCACTTCATGTTGGATTCCCCCCCCACCTTTTTAAGCTGAAGGGTGACAGAAAAAACGCACAGACTATTAACCAAAAGCCCCCTGAAGATGGGTAACGCAGGCAGATTTTACCCCCATCCCCTTGCTCTCTGAGGTTTGCCAAAGCTGCCAGCTAGCTTCTACCCTCCTGAAATGAGTGGTGATGTCTCTCTAAGAAGAGCACCAAGGGTTAAAGGCACAGAGATAAAACAAACATCTAAACTCCACAGTCATCGATGCAAGCGCATAAACATTCAAACTGCGCTGTCATGGGGGATAAAGTTTGTGAGCTGATTACTCAGTTGCCTCAAAGACATTCCGCCTACGTTTTTAACAGACCATTTCGGTTCATTTCCCGAGCTATACATATGATAAGTGTGTAACGAACATCTGCCAATCATGATAATGATAATTTAATTTTTTCCCCAGTTGTTTACATGGATAGGGTATGTAGCTGGGTCTGCACTGTGTCAGCCTCCCAGCACCAGGGACATACATATCATACCACACAGGCTAACCTGCTGTTTGTGCCTGCCACTCGCAGACTCCATTACCATTCAGATGCTCTGCAACAGCCCCCACCTCGGCCATACAACCACCACTGAGACAGCTGCACATGGAACGATAGCAGTGCACACCACACTGGAAATTGGGGGAAAAGTGGGGAACAGTGAACTAAAGGTGCTGTAAAAATAAACTGAATTGCACTGAATTTAACTGAACCTTTGCCACCCGACTGAGGATACCACACCGCAGTGTTTCATGCACAGCCATGCTTCACACTTTCCCCATGCTGTTCCAATTGTACTTAAGGAGGATTTCACTGTCTACACGTGCACACACACACAAAAGCAAGCATGCACACAAAGGCAACCTACATGATACAGTATACACACACGCGGAAATGCACATTTCCCCCGTCCCGAAGAACTACCCTCATTTGGAAGAACATTTCCAAAATTACTACCTGTTTGGGCTATGAAAGACTATGTACCACCTTTGGTTGAAATAAGCCCTGTGTCGTAATAAGTAGCTTGACAAATGGTCCGATTACATCTGCCGTCAAAGTTACACAGAGTCCTGTATGCGCATGGTACAATGTGGCCTGTCACAGACACGGTATGAAATTAAGCTGGTCTGGCCCACATGGCTCAGCACTGCTGTCCAGAACTACATGGCATAGCTTATGTAGACCGTCCAGCACCTCAATATATCAACCACAGGCCATTTCTAGGATCCCAGTCACACACACCCCTCTCTACATCCTATGACTCTATTCCTGTGCACTACACTGCATCCTGGCAGCTGTGAACACAGGGTTAAGTCATGTCACATTCTGAGTGAATACAGAACAATCAGAACACAACAGATATGAGCATTTTCAAGGAAAACTAAAAATCTGAGATAAAATTCCTTAACTTCTCAGGGCAGGCTTTTCCAGCCTCCCTACTTACTGTCTATACACAACGTTCCCATTTACCAACTTTGGCAATAATTCACTGTCCAGCTTAGCACTCTGTGAAATCCTTATCAAGTGAAATGCTTCGTGTATGTGCTGGTGCAAACCATAGCCTTAACTCCTCCACATGCTCATCTGAAGATGACTCTCCTTCAAGGAGGAGGGGCTTTTTAAAAGCCAATCAGATTACAGCAACCTTTCTATCCTTTGCCAGTAAGAGGTCAAGTGGCACAATCCATCCAGTGGTTCCACCCTTCAGCTCCGCACTGTCCGAGACCAGGCTGGGTGGTAATTAATACTCCCCCGCAGAGTGTACAAATATGACAGCAAAGAACCAGAAAGCACTTCATTACTGATTCTTAAAGAGTGACCAGGCTGATCTTGTATCAATGGAGCAGGAAAATCCTTCAGTCTAGTGTTATTTTAGCTCGATTCTTTAGCGAATTTGCTGTCGGCATCACAATGATGTCTTATCAGAACGTGAGGAAACCAGGACGAAGCTCCTTGATGTCCACTCAGGGCCTGGTCTCCTCCGCTGCTCCTGCTGGCTGAAGTACAGCTGGTGGAACGGCCCTCCCTTCCTCAATGGATGCCAGAGCAGGGAGAAGAGTGGGTTATCACAATGCCCCGTGTTTCTGGACACTTGTCTGACACAGCAGAACCAGCGGCTATGTTCTTACTACAGAGGTTTGGCCAGACAGCACACAAGGGGAACCCGTGGTACACAGGTCACACGCCTCAACCTCACAGTTTCACTACACAAAACGTGTGAAAACTATCACCAGGAAGGTGGGGCAAACTGCATATAAGGCTTGTGAGAGCATATGTGTCAAGTGACCAAACAGCATGATCATCCACCAACCAAACCAGCTGGGGAGATCATGGTTATCAGCTTCAACAAAAGCAGGCCAGCTGAGTCATTCAGCAGCCACGATTCACTTCCAAACCCTGGCAAACAACTGCACTTTTGCAGGCATGGAGGCGTGCGGTGCCAATTTAATCTTATCTTTCATTGTAGAAATATGTACAGAAATGCATGCAGATCTGTGCAGGATGACCTCTGACTTTCACCCACTGGAGGTTCGTGCTCAAAGCCTAGAGGTGTGCACCATAAAACAAACTCTTCACTTTGCCACATATGACCCAAGATCGCCCCACTATCATGCTGCCATAGCATGTCCACTGTGTGCAGACAGCATGAGTTTTACCTGCCATCTTCTCTTTCAGCCAGGCCCTATAACTAGTGTAGCAGGTAAGATGCAGAAACCTTAAAGACCTTAGAGTCCTTAAAGCTTACAGTAATGTAGCTAGCTGCAAATGTGCTCCGAGAGTAGACCCTGTGAACCCCACATCATTTTGGACAAAAGCAGTTGGTTATGTTTAAGTGAGCAGCGCCACGGGCAAATCTAGCCCGCAATGGTTGCCAAACATGCGTGATGGTCAGTACAGCCTGATAACTTCAGTGAACTTTCCTGAAACAAAGCACCAGACACTCAGGCCTGCAGAGACCCAACGCTTGTGCGTGTCACTGTTTCTGTTTGCATTATGCTAAAACCAAAACTGACTTTAAACACTCTACTAGGAAAACATGTAACTTCCCTGCACTAAAGAGGAGCAGCATTGTTTAAAAAAAGAACAGTGGTAGTTAACCATTTATTCTGGCCAAGGTGGTGTGGAAATGTGTACATGCATAAGTGTGCGTTTAGTAATATGTTTACGTGTGTATGCAGGCATTTGTGTGCATGCAAATTTAAGAGTGTATGCAAGTTTTTTAGCCTGAGCATATTTGTGTTTGTATGTGTATGCAGAGCCTTTAAGTGTGCGTGCACATTTTTTGGCATGTGCGCACATGTACGTGTGTATACATGAGAATGTATTGTGCCTTTGAAATAACACTCGAAAAGGGGTAGTGAAGCTCAAAGTGAGTTCTGATGCTTCACAACTGATATGTCTTTTCTCACCACAGCTTTGAGAGTCTCTCTCTCTCTCTCTCGTCCGTGTGTGTGTGTGTCCGTCCGTCCGTGTGTGTGTCCGTCCGTGTGTGTGTGTGTGTCCACTTTAAACAGAACCTTGGCAGGTTCACTATCCTTACCCTAAATGGAATCTGGGCTCCCTGCTGCTGTGTCAGGTGGGGGATGAGCATATGAAACACACCAATTTCTTCTTTTTTTATTTTAAACATCTTCAAACCAATCAGGATATTCCATAATAACAGACAGAATAACTGTAAATGAAACAGCTTGCTGCAACCCAAGAGTCACCATGACTATATGCAAAACAGAGGGTTCTTGGTAGCTCTTCTTTACATCAAGATCTGCATGACAAACTGCTCAGCTCTTACCAAATTACCTCTTACGTCAATCACTCTGCCTGGTGTTAAAGTTTCATCTACAGTCCACACATCAAATAACCCACACAAGTTACTGTGCTACAATATGGGTATGAATGGGGAAAAAAAAACCTTTAAGGATTACACACATGCAACATTTACTAAGGGAACACTCCTTTAATATTTTACATACTTTACACTTGATTTAATTCATTTAATTCCTGGTTTCCAACATGTAAATAGAGAGAACAAAAGCATGTTACCGAACCTGAACCTGCCCTCAGGGTCAGACACCAAGTGAAGGCATCAGCATACATTCCATAATGAATGTGGGGCATTAAGCTCCTGGGGATTCAGAGGCCTGCAGCACCCTGGAGACCTCAGTGCAGTGGTTTCCTCATTACCTCAAAACAGAGGCAATACCAACAGAGTACTCTTGCTTACAGGTTGGTGGCAAGTTGTGCATCTTCGGTGACTGAGTAGTCCACAAATTCCTTGATGCTTCGCTAGTAGTATGAATGCTCGCCAGTCATTACAATGCAGATCCACACTCCAGATAATTGCACGTCGCACTGAACCACTCCGATTTTTTTTTCCCCTCACCTACATCTGAGAATAGGAAGTAGGGGTAGAAAACACAATGCCTCTATAAAGCAGGTATGAATTTCTAAACCATGGTTACAAGATGCAGACACACTCTCTGCACCCATCTGAACGTGGTCCAGAGCTGCTATAGGCCTTAGCAGCTCCAGGGCATCCAACGGCTCAGATCTGCACTTTACATTTACTGAAGCAGGCACTGAGGTACATCCATCACCCATTCCTTTGGAGCCCAGATGAGGGGCTTTATACAAGGTCACAAAACACTCAGAAGTTAAAGTCACTTGATAAAGAGTAGAGCTGGGTGAAAAATTGATTTTATTGATTAAATAGAGTTTTTGGTTTAAGACTATGCATAAATAAGAAAATCACAACTTTTACCTGAGTAATTACAGAAAACTACACATAATGTCTGTCAAAGTACTCCACCCCTTGAGCACACTGTAGCAAGATGGTGTATTTGTCAACAAATGAGCAGCTCAGTACTTTAAACATGCAGGGTCTCCTCAGCCATTATAAAACATTGCCAGTTTTATAATGACTGAGGAGACACTGCCAGTTTGGAAGTGATATGGAAGTGCTTTGGTTAGGCAAAGTCTGATATCAAGCAGACCACTGGCCGTTGTAAAGTCTACGGCAGCAAAAAGCAGCATTATGGCAAACTCAGAATCGTTTGCTTGTTACATATCATTTGATAAGAATGGGCCTCGGTGGAAAGAAATGACAGATGTTATACATCACTAGGGATATGGTGGGAAAGCCTGGATTCATCCCAATGCTGAATATAATCAACCGCAGATATGAGCTACCAAACTGAAAGTATTTTGCAAAGTGCCACTGCGTGACTTAAAAATAAGTACATAAATTGTTGATAGAAATAAATCCTTTTCATGAATAGGTCTTAGTTTTTAAAAACAAATTCATAGAAAACAATCAAAAGCAGCCTGGTGGCTCAATGGGTAGAACATCAGGGTGGGACGCAGAAGTCTCCTGGTTCGAAGCCCAGCCGAGCCACCAGGTGTGTCCATGAGCAAGACACCCAGCGCCAGCTCATTGTAACCCGTATGTGAAGTGCAAGTCGCTTTGGATAAAAGCGTCTGCCAAATGAAATTGTAAATTGACTGTAGGTGTGAAAAAACCAGCAACTTTATATCTGCCGTATCTCAGAGCTTTAATAATGAGTAACCTAATTTTTCACCAAGTCACTCATGTACCTCAGTCTGCACATGACAATATCATCATTGCCACAAACTCTCATTTTTCCCCTCAAAGGACACTAATGGTCTGAAAACCATGAATGGAACTGACAAGTTTAGATAGTAAGAGAAACGCTCTAACAAAGTAAGGGTGCACAAAATAAGCTTGTTCACTTATTTATGGTAAAGTCACCCATGTTTTGTCTATAATTTAAGATGGTGTACAAGAACTGCTCCTGAAAAGCATGAAAGAGGATTTAAATCGCTATTCAAAACTACATGAACTCTCCACAAGGACATGACTGAGCCCTGTTAAAAGAGTAATGGCTACAGGAACACAGGAGCCAGAAAGAAGCAGCAGGAAATCACAGCTGCTGCTGGCAGAGCTCCTCTGGAGAGAGGCTGCTCCTGCACCCTGTGTCTGAGTCAGCTTTTGGGAGAAGTGGCCTCTCCAGGGCATAATCCTGAGCAGAAATATATGGAGATCCTGGGTTGCCCAGGCATTAGAATTCCCCTCTCAGCTTCACTGGAGAGGTTCACAGGAGAACATCAAACTACATTGGGGGCTCCACTCAAAATGTTGGTTCTTCTCTAGTCTTAACCCATTCTTGGGCAGTGAGAACATTTCTCCACAACTAGAGGTATAACTGCATATCCAGGGAATTGGCTCTAAGTCTCCTGCATGGCTGGATAAAGACACTAATTCACAGACTTTAATCCATACCAAAAAAGGATGAATGAAAGATTTTAATTGGAGTATAACTGAAATGCATATCATGTTACTGTGTTCAGTGTGTGATAAAAATAATTCAAACCATCCAGATGAGGCATGCTCTCGTATATATATATATTGTAATCCATACAGGCCTATGTGCAAGATATGGAAGATGCCATCTTGCACTGTTACATCCACACTTTTGTCTTCTTGCTGTGGATCACTTTAGAAGATGAACAAATGACTTTTTTCCCCCCAACAGAATAAGAGTACAGGACCCTGCTGAGAAAGAAAGGCGAGGAACATCTACCACGTCTTCTTTGTTTCACTCCTCTTACTCCTCCTCCTCCTCTGACATGATAACACAAAGACATAATATATGGAAAATCATTCTCAAACCTGCAGTTAGACTGAACTCTTTGGAGTTAACATCCTCATACTTGATGAATCTAGAGGGCAAACCTAGGTGAAACAACAAGAGCAGGAAGACCAGTGATCTTACAGAATATGAGGATTTCTGAACCTTCACTGAACACTCCTTTTTTTCCTGTTTGCATAATCGCTCTGCACCTCACAGGAACATTCACCAATGAACAGTATTTTCATGGTCTCAGCTGGAGATCAGTGCAGATGCGATTTCTAAATTACTAAAATTTTGAATACAAATAAAAAAAATACAAAATGGCAACAGGCAACAAGGATGAGAAAGAACACAAGAGATTTTTTTAAATAATTTTTATGCCTACAAACTTGATCTTTGTACATAACTAAACTGTTTATGAAATCTAACTGCCATGCAATACAATTATAAATAAGGTAAGATCATATCAATTGGCATAAAAACGGATTGTTGTGCCCTAAAAATCTGCATTACAATTTCTTCCAAAAATTATAACGCATATTGCCAAGAAAACTTGAACATAGCTACTGATTGCCTTACAATACAGTAATCAAGGGGCAATGCTACTACAAAGCTTGGAAACAACACATTTCTGTAATCAGGCCCAAAGAAAGAATACTAAAGACTGTTTACTTGTCATTATTAAAAAAAATGGAATTAGATAGTGGTAACAGTTTGTCTGGTATTATTACAGCTTTGAGCCAGTTGTATTTGCACCAGAACTTCAGAAGGTGGGATGAAATCATCAGGGTTTTTTCATTGTTCTGTATAAACTGCTTTGTATTGCCAAATAATGTTCTAATCTGTACTCAGCTTCAAACAATACAACATTCTCAGACTGTAAGGGTAGTACTGAATTTTCCTCATCGCCAGAGTAAGTCCTCCTAAAACTTAAAGACTGCAGAATCAAAATGAACCTACCTGTTCATTTTAAGCCGTAGATGCCAACAATATTTAATTAATTTAAAAAGGTACCAAAAGCAAAAAATCGAAGTAAAATATAAAATCATGAGTGCCCCCCCCCATTCTCTATCCCCCATTCTCTACACCACAGGTCCACCAACCGAATGTCTTTAAGCCTAGTAATAATGATGTAATCACAATGTCTGCAACAGTAGTCAATAAGGCAAGGGACAGCCATTGACCAATGCATTAATCTGTTGTCCACCCTTTTTAAGCTAAAGAAAGGGAAGTACTCTGTCAGTGTAAAGTGGCTCACGCTGCTGTCTTTCCTGTAAAACACCCCACAACTTCAGGAACAGACTGGAACCACAAGGAAGGCAAACTATCATGCCCATTACAAACAAACTGGTAAAACTGCTAATAGTATGCTACATCTTCCATCGCATCTTCTTATGGTGTTGAACAAATTTTAGGTACTGCCTTGTCATTCAGGACCACAATACTCTATACAGACCTTGTATGAACTGTCCAAACCTCTCGCCTGTTGTGGTGTCATGAATCTAATGTGAGGGCTATAAGTGAGGTGATCCCTTCACTCAAAGAGGAACAGCAAACCAAATACAGTATGGCAGGTGGTAGCAGAGAAGCACCCAAACCCAACATGCCCACCTTACTCCACCTTGTTATAAATTCCTAATGTGCATTCATCCCATTAAAGCACTGTTGCAAGGCTACCAGGTGATAAGCTTCAAAAGTTTGTGAAAAATTACCTGTTTTAGGGCAAAGCTATGACACAGCAAATGATTGACAAGGCAGGTGGCCATGATCTTGTTGTCTACTTTATAACCTGCCGTCTGCAGATAAGTCCATGAGAAGGAGCAAGTCCCCGAACTGAGCCCTCTACACGTACAGTGCCTGATGTCTGGGCTATTAGTCCTCTCTCTGTGGATTGCGAGTAAAGTGCAAGGTAATGTTGAGAGCGCAGGTGCAAATCTCCTGACACGGGTGCAGCAGAGTTCATGCAACCTCTGTTGAGAGCTACAATACTGAAAATGAATTCTGGATGCTGCTAGGTTTTCCACTCGACAGGTAAAGCTGTGCTCCCCAATAATCTAACCTTCAAACGCAGAACGCAAATGCCGTGCAGTAATGTACACTAACAACTTGGTGTGTTGGCATAACTTTTAAAGGCAAGACACAAGAGGGTTAAGACTGAGTTTGAACCTTCTTGTCCTGAGCCTGCAGACAGGACGAACACAACTGTGGTCATGACCTTTTTCATGGCCCGTTATTAAAACCGAAATAATAATCATTCAATGACAACAGCTCGTAGATTTGCTGTAAACATGAGTGAACAAACACAAAGTAGCAGAAGACACCCTGGGGTCCTGCAGTTGTGCATCCATGGCAATGTGCATTGCAGAATAGGATTAGGTACCTGGCTGTCCCCCAAGGCTCAGGGTATAGAGAGACAGCAACATGGAGACACAGAGGGATGATGCTGATAACACTGATGGCTCAAGCCTCCTCATACCCAAATAGTGTTAGAAGCCTGAGACCCACTTCAGAACCAAGGATAAACAGCAGAACTACGTCAATCAAGGAAGCTGTTAGTAACTGTTGACACAGACCAATTCTCAGCTCAGCGTGGCATGCTCAGGAAATGTAATTCATGTTGGACAAACAGAGAGATGTGGGTTTTGTTTGGCTTGGCAAGCTAGTGGATTTTACGGCTTCAGGATGATGACATGCTGCCCAGTGCGTCCGTCATCTATGGGCATTCTGCTGAAACCATATATTAATTATAACTTAACCAGGCCAAACATCACTGGCGGAAGAGTGGAGCAGATGGCTTTTTGGAAAAAGTCTAAAGTGATACAACTACTTCCATTCTGTCCAGACCACGAGTTATAAACACCAATATTAACTCTACAAAAACAACTCACATTTCTGTTCATACACAATAAACTGGCATTTTCAAGACCTTCAGTGCCTATTAGGGTGATGGGCTCAAGCAGATTACAGGAGATAGTCTCCTTCTTGTCTTGCCTCAAATGAATAGAGTTGCTGTTTTTTAGTCAGCTCAAGCCAGTGATGAATAGTTTCAATAAAACAGTTGCTTGGTTACTTGAAGGAACTCTGCCAAAGCCTCCTAACGGTGCAGATCTAATTACCTGTTGGTTTAAGGATCTTTTAAATAAATTCTTTGTTTACTAGCCGTCCATCGGGACCTTCACAAAAACACGGCTGCTAGAACACAGAGGCCAAACCAGGGGAGCAACGCAGGATGATTCCAGCCTGACCCACTGTTCGTACTTTTATCACAAATGTAAAATAAATAAATAAATAAATAAATAAATAAATAAATAAAGTGAGCCCTTCTCCCTACGTCCACAACACTCCCGGCACAGCGCCTTGTGCAGGTCACGTTGATGGCATGTTACACATTAGCTGTCTGCAGACTCGCCTTCTGTAGGTCCGGTTCAACGATATAGTGTTCAGGCTGGGTGAAGACCTGCATCCAATAATGGCCCAGCACTGCCAGGTCTACCAGACTCAAATAATGGCCCAGCAGTGCCAAGTCTACCAGACTCCAGTAAAGGCCCAGTACGGCCAAATCTACCAGACAGACAGCACAGAACGCAGCATAAATACTCAAATTACATTAAATGTAGCAAGTGAAACATTTTCGCTAAGCTATTCACTTTTCAGCCACACATGGAGAAATTAATAATATAGAACTAGACATCATATCTCCCTTGATTTGAAGATAACTGAAATGAGAAGGCGTCTAAAACACAATATTCATACTGTTCATCGTTAACTTTTTATGACTCATTGGTTATTCATCACCTTTCAACAATAATCAATTTATAAATTCATAATCTATTCAGTAAGTATGTCCCATCCCAGTTCCTACTAATCTGTAATGGTTTATTAGCTTTCAGCAACAGCACTTGATGCTGTGAGCAGAGTCTAAATGCAGGAACCAAGCCTTCCTGACAAGCACTGCCAAAAAAGAAAGGCAGTGTATTATACATGTTGTACAAGGTAGTCATTCAGCTCCCTTCTCCAAATAAGAATATTGAGTCCGGTGCTGAAATGACAAGTTCAGTATCCAACACAGCACTCTAGCTGTTGGTGTGAGAGTTCAAAGATGATGTGGAAAAAAATAAAAATCCATAAAACAATACTTTCCAACAATAACAATCACACAACACATTCAATTTAGTTTAGAAAATTAAGTCACCTGTAAATATTTCTTATATTTATCTTAGTCAACTTTACCTTGTACTTATACAAATTTGCCTTGATAAGCATGTAAATTATCTGAATGAGAAAATCATCCAACTGCATAAATGTTTGCAAATCTCTATTTTAACTACATTTAAAATAAAACAGGTGCAATTATCAATTGAATGCATTACCTCGCTGCTGAGGGAGAAACTCGTTATTACGTCAGCCGAATTAATATTTTGTGACCTGCCACGCAGTATGTACTGGTTTTGCAACAATGTTCCTGACAAACAATTGAGTAAGCATAGGGCAACAAGGTTAGGCATGAATATGCATATGAATCAGCTATTCACATAAGAGACTGACACTTTACACATTTTCTATACATATTTGAAGTTTTAAACAAAACTTTTTAGAGTCAAGATTACTTCAGCACAGTGGCTTTCTTTATGCTTAAAAAAATAAATTTTCCATTAACAACAAGCTTACTCTTACAATTTTAAAAGGTAAATGTCATATATATTAAAGGAGAACCAAGTTACACAAAAACTGGTTTATATCTATGAAAATTGCTATTTATTTGAGTAAAAACAGGCCTCTACCTTCACCATCACAAAATAGAGTCCAGGCTTTGGTATTTAACTGGTAATTCTTCAATGACTATCCAGCCATACGTCAACAGACCAAAGTTACAGGTGACTGCATATGTCCACTAATAAGCAATGCAATTTTAATGAAGACAGCATCAATGGGGAAAGTTCCAAGTGCAAAACTTAATTTCCACCTCTGTGTCAGGTCAAATCATGGCAAATAATATCCCTGGCTCAGTCTTCACCAGTGAGTACACACAGTGTCCATTTCGCAGAAACAGATCCTTCTGCTTTTGTTCTCTGGGCGAGTGTGTCTCACGTGTCCTCACACTGGCCCATTCAATTACACCGGAGGGCATCGACACTCAGGGCGCTGGCCAAACAAACTGTAAAAACTTGCTCTGTCCCCTTGTACAGGAAAAAGACGGGGCAGCCTGGATACATCTCCGACACGCACACTTGGCCTCAGTACTTCCAGCAATGCGGCTTTTCATTTTATTTAGGCAACAAGGCCTCGGACATGTTTCTAAGATGCGCTCTTCCTAACGCACAGCTCAGAAGCTGGTCTCACTCAGTATGTCCCTTTGAAACTGGAAAAAACAGAACTTGCACGTCATTTTAAACATAGCACCAACACCCTCCAAAAAAATATACTATAAATGAAACAGGGAACTCAAATGCTGTTCAGAGGGTTCATCCAGGCATGCTTGGATGTCAGAAAGAGGTCATCAAAGCCAAGACTTCTGGCTTCTACTAGGCAGCGTATTCAGCTACTGTGGACACGAGTGGAAAGTAAACAAACACCACACTGGCTGGCATGCCAGGGGTTTGGGGCTGACAGAACATTCACAAAATGGAAACTCACGCTCAACAAGAAACTCGTGTTTCCAGGGGTACAAATTATTTTCATACACAAGCTTGGCTCTGTGCATGCCATGGTAAATAAAAACTTTTAAACAGAACATCTTAAATGAAATCAAGTTTAACTATAACACGTAATGTATGTTTAATCACAATAGCATAAAACGCATTAAAGATGAACTGACTGAAAACTGGCGCATAAGGGGCTCGCTATCAACAGAAACTAGTGACTGACGAACTGACCAACACGCCTGTTGTCCTTCAGGATGACTACGTTTCAATTTTAAACACCGAAGCAATAATCCAGTGTAAGCTAAATACTTTTAGATTTCATCAGCGCGACAGCACATATGACGTCTAAACAACAAAACAGATAATCGGCGGCTTATCCCTCCCTAGGGCAAATTTCATGTCCGCAAGTGAAGACTAGAAGTAACGGACGGTCCCTTAGGTCGTAGAAGGGCTTAGTGAAGCGGTGTGGAAATGCCTGGCGAACAGAATACACACGGTAGTGTAACACTAACCTAAAGTGGTAATGTACCATTTTAGTTTGAGTAGAAACAGCTAAACAAAATTAACATTCCATTAAAAATGACGAAACGTAAAAAAAATCTAAGCATACAAACTGCACTTAATCGCTTTTCTTTAATATGCCATCAAAAACAATTTGGTGCGTGATGTTCTTGCCGCAGCTGTTGTCGCAACTACTGCGCACTCGAACTTAACCGTTCTGAACATGAATTTTCTTACCTCTTGCTGAAAGTTTTTTTGTGTTAATGATTTTAGCAGCATACTCCTGGCCGGTAGATTTTTTGACACATCTGCGTACCACCGAGAAGGCACCCCTGTTTGGAGAGGAAACACAAAAAAAAAAAAATTATGACACATCATGCATGCTTTTGGGATGGGGTAACACCCGAAGTAACTAAATAAAATACATGTAAAACTGAAACAAAAAGTGATTTCTTCTCTATAGAAAGTCACAGGCCTGTTATATACGAAAAATAAGTCCAAAGTACAATATTGCCAATAACATAATATGAAAACCTTTAATGACAGGAAACGCCAATTGGCTCCTGCGGTCCGAAAAAGAGGGACACATATACAGCTGATGCAGGACAAAAGGGGGGATCGCGCTGTGCTGCCAGGAGCAAATAAGCCAGAATGAAACTGAGAATGAAAGGAACGAAATAATTGGCGCACTAGTAACGGAAAGACAATAACATAAACTGAAACAGGAAGCGTCTTGTATTATAAGTGCGTGTGGTACAATATACACTACGATCCATATTCGGAGGCCGGTCTATATATGAACGCCTTTTGTTTTTATTTGCTCAATCAAATCCTAAAGATGCATCCTTATTAATATAAAGAATGTAAAACATTAATTGCATCTAATTTATAATAGCATACGTACGAAATAATGTTGTTGGATTTGCCTATTCAAACTCACATACAAACGGCGTACGTGTACTGTTACGTTTAACTAATTCTGAATGTTGATACATAGTAATGATTCATTTTCCGCTTAGCGTGTGTGTGACCGCTCGACAGCGGCGTCGTTACAAGAGTCGGCGGCCAATTCTTAACTCAGTACCACAAGCAAAAATAAAAGCAGTTTATTTTTATAAGGTACCGGTCCCCGTCAACAAAAGAGAAGTAGCCACTGAATTAAACAGATGGGGTCTTTGTCACAAGACTTCCTCAGGAAAAAAAAATGTTTTAGCTACGTAACGTGAATGGATATAGTGTGTAGCAACAATGTATTCAGCGTGAAAAATACGTGCAATAGGCGTTTATATGCAAGATAACCACAGCGCTACTTGTTAGCTCGTTAGCTGCTGTTCTGTATTCAGTGAGAGAACCAAATTATCCCAGAAATTAGTGCGATGCTGGACAGATGTACAGCTACACGAACTGACTGTGCAGTGAGATTCTCGCTTGCTCGCTCTCCTGCCTGTTTTTGACATGCAAAAAAACCTACTGTCCTGTTAAGAGCCAGCGCGATCACACACAACAGGGAGCACACGTAAAAAACACACACACGAGCACCAGCAGCGTCATTGTCGCTTACTTTCCCAGCTCTTCGTAAAGCTGGTATTCCTCAGTGAACCTGGTGGAGGTTACGATTGTAGCCATGTTGTGCAGGGGTATCGCCTCTCCTTTCGGTGACTGCTGCGCTCAGGTTTCGGGACGAGCTCTCACGCGCTCCGAGTCTCATGCGTTCAGAGGAGGGAGGAGGAGGAGGAGGAGGAGTAGGAGGGGGAGGGGGGGGTGGTGGCGGCAGTGTTGCTGGAGGTGGAGATTAAAAAAAACGGCCAGCAACGCGAGATTTCCTCCCCCGTGTCACGATAGAAGAAGCGTAGATACGTCGTGCTCTTAGCAACGAAAACCTACCCTGGAGCAGATTGATAGTCGTAGTTTAGCGCTGTTAAGGTTAGGACAGGGCACGGCCGCACTGATCCCAAATCAGTAGTTAAGTGTGGAATGTAAGCGGCGCGTTAAAGACACGCGGAGCGGTTGATGCCTATGGTGCATTGGCACAAAAGCGAACGACAGTGCTCCGAGAGCCAGGCGTCCGAAGGAGGGGTTGCGTTGGGTGGTGTATTGCCAATGTATGCTTAATTTGTAAGGCTACAGCCAAGATTAAAAGTTGTTTTTAATATTTACATGCATAAAAACTGTTATTTGGGTGTATTCGTTTCCTTATTGTTGGTGCAGACATGTATGAAATGCTCTTAGAATTTATTTTCTTTTTTCTGTTTACTTGTATGATTTGTAGTTTGACTGTGATGTTTTCATATTTATGTAGTCTTTATTTCTCTTTTTAAAGTATAATGACTACTCGTATAACAGTACAAATTTTGTACCCACTTCCTTTTGTAACATCTTTTACTTAACATATCCCATTTTGTTAGCGTAGTAGGTTTGACAGCATTTTGAAACGTGTTTAATATAGGTGGCTCATTAAAATATTAGGATAAAATTTGAAGGTGACACTGACTCTTACTTTACTATGAAAAAAATTCTCTTCTCTTCAGAGCTCCCGTTTGGCCCAGATATTGACAGCTGACATAACTATGAATTGCTGACGTAATTTAACAGGAGCCCAGACGTCCATGATATAGCAAGAGCAGATATGCTTCAGTACGGACGTCCATAGGACTGGCAACAAGACAACTTTGGTAAAGATGAGCAGGGGATAGGTAGCTCACAGGTGATTTGTTGGTTAGTGTTTTTGTTTGGACTGATCAGAAGATTTGCTACTGAGATGTGCTGGCCAAAACGTCACATGGGCAATGAGGGTGCTGTCAGGTGATGTTTCAACAAGATAAACATCCTGGTTCACACGTGGGCTCCAGTTCCTGTTCAGTTTTACCAAATGACTAGTGCCTGGTAAACATTTTGTGTCATCCATATGCAGTCCGCTCTTTATTTATTGGAAGAACGTAAGTTGTATAATGGCCAGTGTGAGATTTTCCATTCACCTTACTATTACATTAAAATTTTCATGTTGGGCTTTTTTTTAGGATTGTCCCTGGGATAGGGTCCATGTCCCATGCAGTGCTGCCTTTGATTAGCAGTTTGCAGATGAATGCATGAATGAATTTGTTTTTTAAGTCTGGTCACAACACTGGGCACAAGTCCAAAACATAAATCAGTTTAGATAAAAAGCAGATAAAAGCATAAATAATGTTGATGGAGTACTTATTATATAAAAAACATTGATTTATTTATATTTAAATACAATTCAGTCAATATTATGGCCAAGGAAGGCAGTCTTTCTACTCTCTATCCCTGATTATTTATGTTTTAATGTATTACAGTATTTATGTGCTGTATACCAATTAAAAGGCTGGATAGAGTCACTAAATTGAATGAGTGGTTATTCATTACTTATGATCAATGTCCTAAAGCTTGAACTACAGATGGATACACAATGCACTGACACAGGCCCGCAATCAGACGTTCTCGCATACTGCCTTACAGTGTTTTTTTAGGCATAAACTTTGTGGGTTTCTCTCACACAAAACAGAAATGAAAGTCCAGGGTTAAGCACCTTGTTCCATGGCAGCTCGTTTTCCCACAGCGGAGAGTAGCACTTGCTTGAAGCGCTTCATTCAGTGTGCCTGTGTTTATTTGTGTCTGTGTCCAGTCTCATGGCACTGCAGCACCTTATTTTTTGCATCATACACAGCTCTGTTGTCATGACAAGCCACCATTTTGATGCACCTGTTGGGCGCTGTGAAGATCCACCCTCACCACAGGCAAACATTGAGAAGAATAGGTGTTACCTCTCAAACCTATGCTGTTAATGAAAAAGAAATGATTTTCCCAACCAGTGCTTTTTATACAAACTGACACTGTGGCTTGTTAAAAAAAGCAGTTACTCTGAAGGCTTTAGTAGTTCTAGTGATGTAGTGTATTATCTTGAAGATGTTTCCCACAATTTAGAGAGGCTTCATCAGTTCATTTTTAAAGCATTTCCTTTCGCTGTATCAGTTTGGAGATTTACAAATGCCAACTATTCCCAGTTACCACATTCCTCAAAATATGTTAAAATTGAGATGATTATGCCCTACCACAGAATACTCCCTTTTTCTGGCCTACCAGCTGACTCTCTCTGATTACTATAGATTTTACTCCAGCTTTTAACCAAAACCCTAGGCTCAATTTTGTCTGCCTGAAGTCTCTCTGTTTGTGAGTAATGCTTCCCTGGTTTCTGGAGAAAGCTGTTTTCATTAATTAGTTAGTGCCCATTTGTCACGGGCAGGGGGAGTCACAGACTCAGGAAGGTGTCCCTCTGAGATGACACCCTGTTCACTTTTATGTTTTTTAATGAGGAATTTTTAAAGTTATCTAATGCTACCTGCATATGCTGAGTGCCTATGGAAAAGCAAGTGTCCAAAGCAGCAGCTCTTGAATATTCACGTTACCCATTATATGGAATGTGCAATGCCATGCGTGTTACACAGTTACCAAAGCACTTCCTTTCCCATCCCAGGTGAGCACCTAGATGCTTGCCTGTGGTACCTCGGCATGTATATTGTCTACGCTCTTCTAGAAGTGTTGTTTTGAGACATTGCCTAACATCAGCCTTAACCGAGCTAGCATAGCAAGCAGCAACAGTGATTAAAGTGAGTGTGCCTCCATGTCAGGAGCAGCGCAGTGCCTTAGCAGTAATTACAGGGGGAGACGACGACGTGAAAGCCTAATTAGAGTGGTGCAAAAGTTCTCTGGAATTAATTGCTGCATATCTGTGACGACCCCTTCAGACGCAGTCCTTGCGTGTGAGGGATGTGGAGCCATGCTGGGAGATGCAGGGCCTGCCGACGTGCCAACTGTTTCTGACCAGGAGGAAGGCTCCTCTTCCTCACTGTATCCTACAACACCACCCCCTCACACAAACTCCCCCGTGGGACAAATGAACTGAAAACCCTGGCCAGCTGCAGTCAGATTCCTTACTCATCCACGCAAAGCCGTTTTTGCAGCAATAACAGGAGGGGGGACATGGCTCTTTGGTGTTGCACAAAATTTTATTGATCTTTTTATTTTGTTTCTCTCGCAAAGTGTCTGCCCTCCACACAACATAGCATCAATTCTGTACTCGCCTCACAGTACTGTTGAAATGTCAAATCAATACACGTCGTGTGGCATCAGGCTTGTAAGCAGATTGTTACAGAAGTCAAGCAGGACAGCTCTCTCGTATGTTTTGACCCCATTTTTCATTTTCATTTCCCCCATCTAAGAATATCTGTGACATGGCACAAAAATGTGGCTCTGATGACAGCTCCATTGTGCTGTTGCGTTTTTTAAGATGCCAGCTGAAGGACTATTGAGCCTTGAGTACAATAAGCAAACCTACCAGGGAAAAAATTACCCCCCCCCCCCCACAAACATCTTTGATCCTTTGTATGTCAAAAGCAACTGTTTTGCTTTCTGTGACGAAACACCCCCACTGCCACCTGCTGCTCTGTGGTTTAGTGAGGAACACACTTCATCACGCAAGGGTGATGGCTTGAACAGGCAATGTGTCCATCATTTACTAACTTCTGATATATTTCTGAGGTTAATAATAATAATAAAAATACATAGCCAATGTTTAGTGCAATATTGACAATCATCTTGGTTTTAGTGTGTATCAGATAGCAGACATTTCTGTTGTTCTGCAGCAGTGACATCTAGTTCAGCACTGTGGTAATTCTGTTTGTGATGGACAATAATTTAAAGAGAAAGTGTCCATTCAGCACTTTATAAAGGAGGAGCAGTCAGATGGGTTCCTGGATAAACTATCTGTGTTTTTTCATTTGTAATCCAAGGGGATATGTTCAGGCTTCAAGCTTGGAAATCGTGAGTGGTGATTCATTGAAGGATGTGTTGAAGACAAGCAGACCATGTGCTGCTGTTGCCTGTGGGCAGGGGGGGGTCACAGATTATTCCTAATCATCGTGGCAGGAGAAAGAAGGGTAGGATGAAAAAGGCTTGTGACCAAACATGAGGCGTGACGATCGGTCATGGACGCGTCTGCTTGCCCGTTGTGATACAGTGGAAGGATGGGCCTAGGCTAGAACTGGCCGGTGACATCAGGGGGAGGAGCGGCCATGCCTAAAAAGATGTACAACCGTGCTACGCTGCCACATGCTCACATATTGAGAGGTTTTTGCTTCCTGTTTTGGTTCCTCTTCCATCATCTCAAGTGGTAGCAGGTGGCCATACACATTATGAGAGACATTTCTATATATCCCTCTGTGACTCTGAAGGCCCTACTCACCATAATGAGGATGATGATAACTGTGAATCAAGACTGCTGTGTCACTCTGTGCTGGCAGCTCCTGTCTGTGTCACTGTGCACAGGCAGCTTCACTTCATAGCACTGTGCACAGGCAGCTCCTGTCCATTTCGCTGTGCACAGACAGCTCCTGTCCATTTTGCTGTGCACAGACAGCTCCTGTCCATTTTGCTGTGCACAGGCATCTCCTCTTCATAGCACTGTGCACAGGCAGCTCCTCTTCATAGCATTGTGCACAGGCAGCTCCTCTTCATAGCACTGTGTGCATGCAGCTCCTCTGTGTCACTGTGCACAGACAAACAGCTCCACACTTGTTCAGTGTGAACATTCAAAGAACAGAGTGGGAGAACAAAGCAAGAGGCTATCCCCAAAAAATACCATTCATTTCTATGAATTTGATTAGTTTGCTCATGTTTAATAATTCAGCATCCAGGGTTTTGTGAGCAGTGTAATCATTTGTCTATGTTTTTCCTGAGTGCAGCTCAAGTTTATTTTCAAACGTTCTGAATGAATATCAATATTAAGTACTGCACTGGACAAAGTGCCAATTTCTTTTTATTTATTTATTTGTTATTATTTTTTTTTCCATGGGGTCTGGATTGGCCTTCCATCTCATTACCCAGCCTTGACATCAGCACATTTTCACAAACTGCATTACATAAATGGAAGTTTGTGGTCAATGGAAACGAGTTGTGGTGCAAACAGGCAGAAAACCATGTTAATGGAGATTGTGATGACAGCATAAACACACATATACTCTCTCTCACACACACACATACACATACACACACTCACACACTCACAGACACAGGCATACTGCACCTATGACAATACAACAGCTAAAAAAATGGTAATAGCCAATGTAATAAGCGATTACAGTCGCTGGCACCACCCATTATTATGACACACAAGAAGGTTGTCTACGCTAACAAAGTGACTGCAGAGCCATTGGTTTTTCAGCAGCTACAGTGGGCAGTAACCTCTCTTATTTAGAGCTGTAAAGAAACACGGTTCATGTGTTGTGTATGTCTGCACCTGTGGCATTGTTTGTGTCAAATGACTGTGAACTTTAGCATGTTACTCTATTCCAAAGAGACAAGCCACCTTACTAGCTTCAGCTCACTTTTAAATAATTGTTCTTGCATAGCAGTCTGTTTTATTTAAGGCTGGCTACTGAACCCTTATCTGCTTAGTTCTTTAAAATCAGTTAATAACTAACACAGGTTTTTATAATCAGCAGTGCATTCTTGTTCCAGTTCAATAAAATTCTATGATAACTTGGTAGTAGTCCTTCAGATTTGACAAAGACACACTGTTATGCAGTTCATCTGTGGACACAGAGGGGGCTGTGCAGTCCCGGTCTGTCAGTGTAAAGTGTATCACAATAGAGGCACTGGAAGTCCATTGTTGCAATGACAGTGACTGTTGTTCTTTGATGCCGCTCACAGTTTTCTGTCAGATTTAGCCAGCGCCTGCCTTCAAAATGTGTTTAGGCTTTATTGCACAAGGCTTGCCAACGGGTTCAGTCAGCAGCTGCAGCTTCTAGTTCTCTTGGTGGGATGTCACAGTAGTATAGGGTTTCCTTTACAGTGTCTTTGTACCACTTGCATGAATGGCCCTGATGTCCCGTTCTGGTTTCCAATTCACCATAATGCAGCTGGAAAGGCATACAGTGATCATCCACTCTAATGATGTGTCCCACCCACTGTGTCTGGGCCCTGATGTTCTGGGACTCAGTGTTAATGGACTCCATGCCATCCAATTTCAAGAATACACAGTCATCAGCAAAGAGGGTTTCTTCAATGACTGTATGGAGGCATTTCATCCATGCATTCAAGCAGCGAAGGTCAAAGAGAGAGCTGTCCAATCAGTACCTGATGTAAACTTCCTCCTTCAGACCTTGCACTGTATAAAACAGCATGCAAGTGAAGAACAGAT
Source organism: Chitala chitala (assembly GCA_025773905.1). NCBI lineage: Eukaryota > Metazoa > Chordata > Actinopteri > Osteoglossiformes > Notopteridae > Chitala > Chitala chitala. Next base: position 26,551 of record JABJVR010046888.1, read on the forward strand.
TAAAGCAGGGCTTTGTAAGTCTTGCTTGACCCCACCGGAAAAGGCAAATGCAGCTGACATATTATCACTCCAACGGACTTGTCCTCTCATTCCATGGTGGAGCAGCTGAATCTGCTTCACAAATTTCCTCAGGCATCCCTAACACCTCTCCATGATCCAGACAGCCTGTCTATTTACAGTGTCAGATGTTTTTGTCAGGTCAATGAAGAATGAGTAAAAAGTCCTGTTCTGCTCAATGCACCTTTCCTGGACCTGCGTCATGGCTATTATCATGTGTACTGAACTCTGTTCTGGCCAAAATCCATACAGTGCTCCTGCGAGGTTCTTTTCTGAGACAATGACAAGTTTATTCACGACAGAGATGTTGCCTGTGATGGGCAGCAGTCAGATACCCCGGTAAGTTTCGGCAGTCTGACTTGCTTCCCTTGTTTCTGTAGAGAGCCACAATAAGGGCGTCACAGAAGTAATCAGGCATCTCCTCTGTGGTCCAGATGTCTTTTTGGAATGCCTGTAAGGCATTTGAGCCTAGTGCTTTGGAAATCTCAAAAGGAAAGCCATTCAGCCCTGTTGCTTTATTTACATTAAAAAGAATACAAGTTTTTTTTCATTGAGGACATATAACAAAATTTATTTTCTGCATTTAGCCCATCCTCTGGGGGAGCAGTTAGCAACCACATGCAGTGCCTGGGGAGCTAGCATTTGAGAGTGTTACTTAAGGGCACAGCTGGAAACTGGCCTGGGACTCAAACCAGCAGACTTCCACATCCCAGCCTGATGTTCTGCCCATTGAGCCAACAGACCACTGATCTTTAGCTGCAAGATTGCGTTCTTCATCTCATTAGTAGAGGGCTGTAGGTCTAGGTCATCCAGGAATAGCTGCTCAGGGATCTGCTATAAGACATCAGGATCATCTGTGGACAACCTATTCAGTAGGTTGGAAAAGTGTTCAGCTTCAGTGTTCAGCGCAGTGGTTTTTCAGTCCTTCTTGGTCTTTGATCAGGCTCAATCTGTCCACTGACAGCAAGGGGGAGCATTCTGATTTAGACAGACCATCAGTTGACTTAATGCCACTGAAGAACTCCATGGTGGCATGCATGTCTGCATAGCATTATAGCTGCTAAGCCTCTTTCTGCCACCACTCATCCTGCATTTCTCACAGTTCTGCCTGTACTTTGGACAGCACATGTTTAAACTTATCTTTATTTGAGACAGATGATGGGTCATTTTGCAGGTCTGTATAGGTCTTGTTCTTGGCCTGAGGTGCTGCTGAAATGGTCTTGTGGCTTTCATGAAACCAGTCTTGATGTACCTGGACATTCAGTCCGAGTACAGTTGTTGCAATCAGCGTGATGACATTTTTGAACTGCATCCAGTTTTCAGGAGAGGTTCTCACAAGCAGCGAATTGCTGGAAAGTTTTTCATTAAGTACAACTTGAAAACATTGGAGTTGACCTGGGCCTTGCAGTCTGCCAATGTTGAATGACATTCTGATAGTCTTTGGTTGCTTGGGGTTATATGCAGACTGAGGAATGACCGAACCTGTCATGTGATCTGTCCAGCACTCAGCACCTCGCATTGTGCAGGTGATAGTGAAATCATTAAGATCGCACTGGTGTACTATGACAAAGTCACGTAGGTGCCAGTGTTTGGACCTGGGATACATTCAGGTTGTTTTGTACTTGTTTGCAAGTCTGAACATCATGTTAGTGATGCACAGGATGTACTTTGCACATGTGCTCAGAAGCAGCAAGCCATTACTATTTAGTTTTCCCACAAAATGTTTCCCAAGGACAGTAAACCAGCCTAGCATTGAAATCACCCAAGATGCTGAGTTTGCTGCTGGTGGGGAGTTGTCCAAATAGTATAAATATGGAAAGCATTACAATAGTCAAGCCTACTAGTTATAAAAGTGTGTATTAGACTTTTTGCTTTGCTTAGAGAGAGAAAAAGCCTCACCTTTGAAACGTTATTCGAATGAAAAAAAAAATGCTGCTTTTATGACACCCTACACATGTGGTTTAGAAGTAAAATCTGAGTGAAAAATTACTCTAGGGTTTCTTGCTTGTTGGCTAGGAGTGAGTCCCAGTGAATTTAGTTTAGAGGTTTCTCTCTCTGAGCCTTTGAATCAATAATTAGTATTTCTTTTTTTGTCAATTGAGCTGCAAAAAATTCTGTGATATCCATGTTTGCATGTCTAAAAGACTATTGAAAAGTCAATTGGCACAGTGTCATCAGGTGACATGGCAACATAAAGCTGAACATCATCAGCAGAAGTATGAAAAGACATGCCGTGCCTCCTGATGATACCACTCGGCTAACACATACAAATTAAAAAGTAATGGTCCTAAAATTGGTCCTTGGGGTATTTCACAGGTAACCTCATAATATTTAAAGCAATGGACGTCTAGCAATACAAAAAAATCTTCCGTTTAAATATGAAGCAAACCAATTAAACACGGTTCCACATAGGTCAATATGCTCACTGTATCTATTTTTAAAAAGCTGGTGGTCTACAGTAACAAAGGCAGCACTAAAGTCCAGCAATATCATTAATATTATTCACCACCTGTAGTTGTCTGGAGGCTCAATGGGTAGAAAAACACAGTGAGAGGTGGAATCCTCCTCGTCATTGTGTGTTTAATAAGGAATTATTATTAATAATAATAAAAAAGGCTGTCCTAAAAGCAGATTGAAACGTTTCTAATTTAGCGTTTGGGGTGCTGCTACCACCCCAATTTCATGACACAGCATTATGCAAACACAATAATTACATGTGATGCTGAGTTTCACTATGTTTGAAATTATAATATCACCAAATACCAATTTTTTTTCACGTGTAAGTGTTTGAACCATGTTTGACTTACTTACAGTAAGCATGTTTATTATGATTTATGAATTTAGGAATCTATCCAGAGTTTACCATGTTTTTGTCAGGTTGATTTTCAATAAACCATTTAGGGTATGCATCTTCATAAGGGTACAGCAGCAAAATCCTCTTCATTTTGCACGATATCATTTTAGACAAGAAGCTGGACTACATAACATCCATCTCCTGGGAAGTGATAATGCACTCGCATGAACACATGCCTTTCTCTTCACACCTTAAGCTAACGTTAAATCTAAATTCTGTCACAGAATTTAAACATACTGTCATACCCAGAGACCAAGAAAAGCCTTTGAGCTGCGTAAGAAAAAGAGGGAGCAACAGAAGCGATGCAGCTGGCCAAGGTGGAGGGATACATTGTTTATGCAACACTACATTTGCTCTGTTTCCAACCACACCACCACTTCTGTACTGACCTGCTGTCCAAATCAAACAAAAAACCTTTTTTCATCTTCATTTGAGCTGAGCTCAGCAAAAGGAGTCAGATGGCAGAGGAAAAGAGATGGAGAGAGAGAGAGAGAGAGAGAGTGTGTGTGTGTGTGTGTGTGTGTGAGCGAGAAGTTCTGTGGAGGGGGGATTGACCAGGGGAAAGAAGACTGCTGACAATATTCTGGCATGCAAAAGAAGAAAGTTACCACGATGTACTCTCCCTGCCCCCACTATTCTTTACAGGAGTTCTATATAGACCAAACAGCACTGCAAACAAGAAGGCAGTTAGTTAGTGGCACAAAGTGAGAAGTGTCACAGTCTGAGGCTCTGAGGTTGGATGCTCTTGCTGCACTTTGCTCACCAGCTTGTATGGCTGATCTCCCTTTTCTGCTTGCCCCACTTCCCCAAAGCCAGTATGGTGCGCTCCTGGTGGGAGAAAAATGAAGCGGGGGGGGTGGCGGATGCAAGCAGGCTGTGCAATGATTCATACAATGGAGGCTGCTTTGTCTCTGCAAACTGTGAGGGTGAATGAGAGTCAAACACAGTATCTTTGTTCCTGTTCTTGCCACTGTCAGTCTAATTGAGTAATCAAAAATGAAATTTCTTCATTCCAGGGAAAAAGGAGAAAATGGCCTGAAGGATAAAAAAGCTTGTGCAGTTTTGACCATAGGATGGCTCTTACAGTTAGCTGGATTTTCAAATATTGTATGACCTCATTTTTAATATCCTCCCGTACTATTACTCGTTTATAAGTTACTTTGGATAAAGACATCTGCTAAATGAATAAAATTAATAAATGTAAAAATGCAGTTTTCCCCTCATTCTCATGCCATGTAGAATAAGGGTGTTTGTTTTTTTTAATGTCACACATTTTGAGAGAGAAACAGAGAAGGTCTTGTCAGCGTGATACATGGAGTGAGCCAATTTTCATCCATACCTTACCCCTAGCAGACTTCCACTTGTCAGCATGGATGCAAGGACCCCGGAATGACACATGGAAGAAAACTGATGTTGTGCAAAACCACAACTTTTACATATAAGCCATTTCTATCAACATCATTTATTAAGTTGAAGAAAACAATTACTCTGATAAACCCCTTTGCTGTTTTTCCACTGCAACTATACCAGAGCTTTTGGTGCTTCAAAACAGTACTGGACTTAACGATAATTTTTGGGTTCGTTTTTCAGTGGTGTAAAAATCTGGCACGGTCTGCGACCAGCACGAAATACACATATCGATAATATATAGTAATCACTGTAATAATGAGTATACCAGTAATACAAAAAACTATTAATTAAGAGGAGAGGTACAACACCGGTTCCTGTCATTCCAATCCAGCTCACCCGAAGACGTGTTGACTCAGAAAGCCTGAAGAAGACAGAGCACGTATACAGACAAAAACAGGGACAGAATTACAACTGAAGACACTAAGCATATTACATGCCACCACTGAACATGTGGATCAAGGACACGCTGGAACGAGGCACTGTGATTTCCACAGCAGGTACACTGAGGTCTTACCTTGTGGAAACACAGAGAGGCAATGTGTGAAGGTTCAATCTCTGTCTGACTCCAGTAGTACCTAAAACATCAGCAGTCACTGACACTGCTCCAGATGCTGTAGCAAGTTTACCCATCACACCTCAAGTTCGGGACATAGATTAGCAAATTCCAGTGACTGAAAGACAGTATTCATTTAGGGTCCTGTTTGGATAATATATAATTCATTTATAAATAATTCATTTATTATAAGACCCCCAGGGTACCTGAAGGACTTTGAGTGACTGTAGTATTACCTTTTGCAGTTACTAAGTGAGACACAGAGCAGAATACTGTTCTCAACAGAAGGGTTGGGCAATCTACCCCATCCTTCTAGGGATAATTTAATGAATTTCATTAGTTTAATATGAATCTGACTGTGTTTGTGAGTGTCGTGGAACATGTCTGTGTTCTTGTGTGCAAGGGGTGTTGGCTGGAAAAGGTATGTTTTACGGGGTGATATTCCATCTTCTGACAGAATTTATTTTCTGAAACTGTTGCCCAATTAAAGTATAAGAGTTGTAGGTTTTATTGATTTTGCAAGTAATTAATTGTTTATTAATGCATCTCCTCATCTCATCTCAAAAAAGGGAATGTAGTGTTGTGTTAATTAGGAGGATGGGAACCTATAAACGAGTGGTTTGAGAGAATGAGAGAAAAAAAAGTTGCATGATGGTCATGCTGGATAGGTGCAATTCTCTCTGCTGTGTTTGCTTGTTTAGGTTATTGGTACACCTATAAGCAACAGGACCCCATGAACACCTTGCCAAATCTCTTCCTCTAACTAAATCGCAACTGAAGCCTGAGTGTCTTTATACAATGCTAGACAAAGTAAAAAAAATAATTTTGTATCAGTGGACTTTTATTATAAAACTTTTATTTTTAACTTTGTCTATCATTGTATTCTGGAGAGGATAACAACACTTTGTGAAGATAGTGAATGTACTTTGTGTTTTGCGAGGCATAATAAACCGGCAAAACACGTTTGCAAGTTCCATCCCAAAATACCAAAATACCAAACGAGTACCTCAGCTGGCTTGGGACTTGGTTCTGGACCAGAAATCAGTTCTCAGTTTTCAATGAGGGCCACAGAGATCATGGATCTGAAGGGGGTTAGAAATGTTAAAAAGTCTGTCTTTCTGCATGCAGTGAAACGTGGCAGATCTTTCATTAGCTGTAGGGAGCATGTGACTTGTGGTGTGTCAGAGCTGCAGCCTCAGCACCGTCACACGTGCATAATGTGAGCCAAGTCAGCCAGCCCCAGTTAGCTCTGCAAGATGTGGAGAGATCAGGAAAATATCACCAGCATTTCAGCCAATGTGTGGGCAGAAATAGCGCATACCATGTCAGGGTAAGGACTGGCTTGAAGGGCCAGATGATGGACTCCTCAAGGCTGGAACCAGATTGTTTCTTAATGTGTGTGTGCGAGTTTAATCTGAATACAGAAACATAATGGAAGCTGGAAAACCACATACTGATGTTGTTTCAAACTGAACCTAACATGTATGATTTGTTTAGCAATATGGTGAAAGTGTTCTTGAATAAAAGTCAGGCACATTGGGGGGAAAGGTATTGTTTACTGCAGACATACAATTATCACCATGCAAACCATATTTTGTAAATGAACAGCAATAATTTTTATGTTATGCTGTAACCATCACCAGTGTTGTGACCGGGCTGGTCCAGTTTGTGGTGGAATTTATGTCCCTGTAATCAACTTGCTGTGGCAGTAGATGAACTGGAGGGGTGTCGTGTTCATTCAAACTGTGGAGGCATGTACCTCCTCACTTTTGTTTATCCAGGTCACTTGCTTGAATAAATCATTTTATTTAGTTACTTAGTTCTGAAGAAGTTTAGGTTGTACAGTCTTTACTGTGTCATAATGTTGCACTTGAGAAAAAGTCTCCCCACAGCAGTATGGTATGTTCCATACAGAATGCAGCTGTGTGATAGGGTTATGAAATGGAAACACTGCCCCCCACAATAATTTTATGCATGATGAACGTGAACATAGCTTTGTCAGTTTCACAACATCTCAGGCTCTCTGCTGCTTGTTCAGGTTCAATCAGACTACCTGGAGACAGTGTTCAGGAATGCTGAACCCACTCACACCTGAGACAGCTATCCCATTTTTCTAACCAACTCTGGGCTTGTTGGGATTTTGCATTGCTCAGCTCAGGAATAGAACACCAAAAACCCCAGGCCTTCTGGCTGTTAGCCTGACCCAGCGAGTGAGGAACAGTCTCGTTTGTCACAGTGCCTTACCATGGACAATTGCCATAAAGTACCACTTCCTTACTCATGAGTCATATAAAGGCTCTACTCAGAGAAGGGCTGGGACCCCTTTTTCGAGCAGCACTGTTCCTCTCAATGCTAAAATGGTTTCTGCATGCCATTCATAGTGAATGACGTCCCTATGAAAGACCATGAGGAAATGTCCTCTTTAAACACCCCTTCATTCCTCTTTACCATGCTCCGATCCTCTTCGGTTTGCCCAGGAAAGCAAACTGCTCAACTCAGAATTGGCCCTGAGCAACTTGGTGGCCTAGGCAAAATTTTAGCTGATACCCCTTACATTTTTCTTCTTCTTTCATTTTGGGCGCCAGTGGCGGCCCTATGGATGGATGGTGCCCTATAGCATTTGCCTATACGGCCTATGCCCAGAACTGGCTCTGGCTCAACTGCAACAAAGATCCAAGCAATGTGATCCAGAACACACAAGCTGCCTAAAGTTAATGTTTAAATATTTGAAAAACCTCTTTACCTCTACTGCCTTTCCCCTTAGCGTCACAGAAGCAAGAACAACACAGAAGTCTCTGATTCCAAAGGGAACGTTGCCTGCCCATCAATACGATGGGTTCAACGCCAGCACAAAAACTCAGGAGTATTAAGGGCAATAATCTTCAGAAAGGGACCCCTCAAAACATGCATGTTCTATATAATCATTCAGTCATCTTCTATACCACTTCATCCTGTTAAGGCTCGTAGGAAACCTGGAGCCCAATCCAGGAGACACTGGGCACAGGGCATGGCGGGACGCCGACCCACCGCAGTCTATATAATCAGACATATTTCATACTCTGACAATAGCTGATCCAGTGCAGCTTCCCCTGAGGAAGTGTAAAGTACATAAATATTATTTGTGTAATAAAAAAGACCAACAAAGCAAAGATCAATGCCCAGATCCAGAATTGTCATGAAAGTGCTAGAGCACTTCAGCTTGCAAACCCCTGACAGGTGACAGCAGGAGTGGTCTGGTGCACAGCTTGGTGGATGAGGTAGCTGCTCACTCACAGATGGCGTGGGAGGAGAGGGTCATCACAGGTGTACAGGGGAAAGCAGATGGGGACTTTGCCTTTGGACAAGGCAGTCAAAGCTCTTTTCTTGGCTGCAAGCACCATTTTTTTAAACTGAAAAGAGGTGTGATGAAGCTGGTCCCAGATTCCAGCAAGTCATCAGCAAGTAAGCATAAACTCGAGATGAATTACACCTTGCATAAAAGTGTGGGGCCAAGGAGGGAGCGTGAGAAGGCAAGAAGGACATGGAGAGAAAGAAAATTCTTCTTACAAAGACGATAGCAACAGCTACAGATTGAATCAGCAAATGGAGGAACAAAATTGCTGTGTTTGTGGACAGCATCACTAAAGTAGTTCAAAAGCAGTGAAAGAAAAAACAATGTCAACCCCTGGTGGACAAGAGGTGGTACTACAGCCCCACACAGGTTCCTAGTGTAACTCCCCCCCGTGGACCCCTCAGGAAATCTGGTGGAACCCATGGAACCTTTCTCTGAATGTTTAATGCATAAAATGCAGGATTACAGATAAAACTACACTGAAATTATTTATATTACATACACTTTTAAAAAATTAAAGTCTCCATACCTTTGAAGTCATGAGCGGTACAGGAAACCAGAGTACATCCCCATCTCTACACTGACCGGAGCACATACGTGAAAGTATAAAACTTAAATGAACAAATCTCGTACATCCTGTTTAAACTACACACAATCATCATCAGGCACCTTATCAATTTGCATTTACTTGAGAGAAATTCTTCCAAACTGTCACCAGTGTTTTTCATTTCTGCAGAATACACTGAACCTTACTTAGGAAAAATAAAGAGGGAAATAAATAAATAAATAAATAAATCAGATGGCATGAAATAAAACAAATTTCTTTGCTAAACAATCGCTTCATGTTATTTACATTAAACAGAAATCCAACAAGTCACGTTTTAAACATGGCGCATGCAGTGTGTTAGTGCAGAACTGAAGGAACAGGTTTTAAGTTGTACCATTTTATCCAAAGCAACCGCTGTCAGCTATCACACTTCATGTTCAGCAAATGGGGACAGTGCACTTTGACATCATGAGTGCGTGCATTTATGTATGAACTCGAACACACACACACACACACACACACACACACACACACACACACACACACACACACACACACACACTCGTACACACGTACGGTCCCTATGTTTGTAATTTAATAACTCTGCTCCAAGGTAGTAACACTGTTTTAATATGAAATAGAAAGCTGAAAGCTTATAAGGTCAAAGTTGTTGCAAAAACTAGACAGCAAGTGTAAAGGATAAACAATACGGTTTATTTGCATATTAAAAAGTTAAAATGAAAACAGGAAAAAGAAAAAAAAAAATCAAGTAAATAAAAATTTCGGGAATTGTCACAATTTTCAGTACTACTATGCATGTAATTAAGATAATTAAGACTAACATGATACAAATGTTCATGAGTAGCATGAAAACACACAGGTGTCATTTTTTGGGTACAATGAATTTCCTGTGTTCTCTGCTGTTTCACTTGACTGACACGGAGAGAGAACACCCATTGATTTGCCATGCCTGGCTTCAGCTAAGCAAAAAAATTTTTTTTTTTTTGGGAAGGTGGAAACCAATTGGGGGGAAAAATAAAAAAATAACAAAATCTAGTCAGTCTGACAGCCAAGAGGAAGTGTTTCAGTTTTAAGGCAAAGAGAGGGCAAAGGATATGACTAGAGAAAACAAATATGGGTAAATTTTGAATCAGAGGTGCTTAACTGCCTGCATTTATCATAATTTTGAAAGGCTGGGTTTGAAGTAGTCACCTGGCTACTAAAAATCGTCCAATAGAAAGACCAGTATCTTTTTGAGTAGACAGACTGAAAATGGAACGTAGCATAGTACTGTATGCATTTAACACTCAAGAGACCAACAACTGGTAAGAACTGGTGACTAAGAGCTCAAGAACTAAATGCTTAAAAGTTGAATCCATGGCAGGGCTACTCAACACTGGAGGCACCTCTCCATACCTCAGGCCTTAAGCAAATAACACGGAAGCTCAATCAGAGATGGCCAGTGAGAGAGCAGGGTTCAACACAGCAGCACAAGTAGAGTAGGAGAGGTCAGGCCGCAGAGCAGTTGGTCTTCAATCTGTGTTGCATAGGTGTAACTGCAGGCAGACAGATACTGCAGTAGTCCATAAAGGGGTACAGCCTGGGCAGGACTGAGGTCCATGATTACCAGACACAAGTCACCAGTAGAGTTCTGAAATCTCAGCGCTATATTATGGTGTTACTGTTTGCAGAAAAGTGTCATAAGTCAGGTGAAGGAAAGCGGGTCACCACTGGCAAGAGTGTGTACTGTGCGGCACCGCTGTGCAGGGCCGGGGGCAAGCCGCTCCTTACCATGCCCATTTTGGCATAGTCACACAAATCACCCTGAACGGTCACTGCAACGGGCAGACAAATCCCAAACTGCCTGTTCTCTTGGAGGTTTTCACAGCAAATGTATCACACAGCATAGTCATATCATCAAAGCCCTTTATCCAAATTAATAATGTTTATAGGTTCTCAAGGGGATCACAAACTACAGCACAGAACAGGGGAGTGGAGAAATTAAAAAAAAAAAAAAAACCCCAACAAGTGATTTTCAGGAAGACAACAATAATCATGAGCAAACTGCAGCCCCCACATACACAGGTGTCGAAAATGCACAATGAGGAAGGTGTGCAAAGAAAAGTGGGGGGTCAGGATCAGCAGGAACCACCACAGCAATTCAAAGAAAGAAGGGATTTAATTTAAAAAAGAGCCTCACAGCCTCAGGTACTTCAAGGAAGTGAGGGTCTTCACCCTCCAAAAATAAACTGATGTTCCCCCCCCCCATCCTCTCTCCCCAAAAATCAAGTCTTTGGAACACAAGGTATGGCTGCACTACAGTCCTGTTTAATGGCCTGCGACACTGACTCCGTGTCAGACAGAGGGTCAAACGACCCCTTTACAGAGAACGCAACAATTTCGGTGCGTGAAGATGCTAAATGTTGCTGGGACAAGGATATATCTGGACCACTGTGCTCACACACACACCAAATTCCAACTGCCACTGCTGAAGAGCTCCCGAAGACCACAGGACCAGACCTCTGACACTGCTGCAGACGTGACAGTCAAAATAGCAGCTTTATTTTAGCACAAGTAAAAAGCAAGCTGGAGCAGGTCAGCTTTGATTTATTTATAGGCTCCCTTTTCCAAGTGTGACTCATTTACAGCCCTCGGTCTGACTAATGCACGTCTCAGGAAAAGCAAGCCGGAGCACTAGAAAATGTCATCGCCTTTGCCTAGGTTAACCTGCATCATGCTAATGGTCTGAGAGAGATTTGTTCATTATTCAGCTCAATACTAGAGCAACGTGTTTTTTAAAAACCTACAAAATAAACGAGGTACAGTATAGAACTTCTGAGGCAATTCAGAAAGGGGAAAAATCTCTAATTTAGGGTTTATTGGCCCAGCCCCCAGCAAAAATGTAAAAAGTTAACATTCCAAAATGGGTGGTAAATGTTACCAGCCATAAGCATTCAACAAGCTGACCTCTCTCCATTTTATCTGTTCCCAAGCTGTCCAATGGCAGGCATACAAAAATAAGTAAAAATTTTTACATTCCATTAAATAGTAGTGGTAGGTACAAGACAATACATATGGACTTGGATGAAGATCACCAGTGTTAAAATTCAGTGAAAATACTAGAAGTTGATGTAAAAAATGTCGATACACTTCCTCTGGGTGTTCAACATGCGTTAACCACTGAGCTTCCGACAAAATCCACCAGGGTCTGTGCATTTTTTTTTAATCCACATAACATCTCCGCTGAAGTAGTCCCAGAAAGACTGGACCCTGAACTGAGCACAGAGAGCACTCCAGAGTGAGAGCCAAACAGGACCTGGCAGAAGCAAGTGTTCATCTCTTGCTTGAATAAATTGTTAAAGTGTTGAAACCGGTCAACTGACAAATTCTTAGATCTGCTCTTAGAGGAACAGCAATCTTTCCACTCCACGCTCACCTGAACAGGTTATGTATACACAGAACATTACACTTCAAATCATCCGTGTTAATGTACAGAGAAACCAAAAAAGACAGTACAGTGCCAAAGTACAGTGCTGACTTCAGACATGACACAAAGAGTTATGAAACAGACACCCAGGGGGATTCATACGGGCATCATAAGCATGCCAGCATTAGCAGAGATTTTAGGGGCTTGTTGATAACTACTAACAAAGCACCCCGAACACGCACGCACGCACACGCACGCTCTTCACTTGCCCTGCATTCACAACAAGCAGTTACCACCAGCACACGCTGTTGAGATACCACCATCTCCAAAGCCAGGGAAACCCAACCTGCAACCCTGCCCACATCAGCACTCAGGAGCTTTGTCTATAGTTACACAGATGAACAAGGAACTTTATTTTACATGCCAAGCTGATTTCATACAGGTGCTGTGCTCATTGTCATACTTATAAATCCACTACATCCCAAAATAACAGAACCAAAACACGGAAGGAAAAGAGTACTAAAACAAAATGAGACAAGCATAATGAGGTAAAAAAAAGGACAAACTGACAGACCCCACGAACAACACAGAAAAATAAACCTGATATGAAAATTTGATTTCTTTGTAGTTTTTGGGATGCAAGATAGATTTTTCTCTCCAGTTAATTTTATTTCCCTCAAAAAAAAAAAAAAAAATCCCCCCATGAGGATTACTAGAATTTCCCACCAGGAGAGGCAGGGCTGATACAGGGATTCAAAACCTGTGCAGAATCTGTTATAATCAGCAGTTCTAAGCACAGACACCGAGCTCAGGCCCCAGTGATGAAACCACATTATTTTAATCGGTTACTAGAATCACGCTTGGCCCACAAGAACCCGCCGATGTCAATCAAAGGCAATCTTACACATCACAGGCATCTTTTACCTTTTTAGGAGATCCAACGGGGGACACGGAGGAGGACAGAATGACAGGGGGAGGATAATTCATGTTATCAGCTTGAATAAAAACACAAGTCTGACGGAGTGGCATACTAAAGCCCCCCTGCCCTAGCTGAGCAGCTGGCGGATTTCCTTGTGCATGTGACACAGGAAGTCAACGTATGAGGCTCCACCGCTGCTGCTCTTGTCCTCCACCAGGAAGTGCCTGAAGAGAAGTTCCATCTTGTCCTCCTGTTTCACCAACACCATCTGTGTGGGCACACGGAGCAGTGGTCAGACTAACCTCACAGTCCATCTGATTCGCTGTCACCCAGACAACGCTTGACAATTGATTAACCTATAACACTGTCCCAGAGAGGCTATGTAGATAATGGGATAAGAGCAACGGGTAAACCGAACAAAGAAAGAAAAAGAAAGAAACAAACAAACAAGTGGACAGCTGATAAGAGGGACAAAGTTATTATTGAGCCTGGTGAAGCTACACGTTCATGACTAAGCAGGAGAATCAATGTACAATAAGACAAGGCCTCTAAGGACCAAACTTAAAAGGCATCATGGAGTCAGCTGCTCCATACTTCTCACCTTCATATACCGGGAACGTTGGGCTCTGATAGACTCAATCACTCCCCTCAGCTTCCTGGAGTATAGATTGTCCAGGACAGGAAGTTTGGTCTGTTGGAGGGTAGATTTGTTTTAATTACCAAAGGAAGTATCTAAACATAAGTAAATTAGCACACCATGTCAAAGAAACGTCATCCTCTGACTTTGTGTTCCCATTAGTCAATCATCACAGACGTCAATGTGTTTGTGAAGTGAACCTCTTCGCCAAAGCGTATCACCCATGCTGTGACCCATGGTGCCCGCAGTGTGGAGAATGAGGAGGACAGGAGGTGATGCGACTTACCATGCCGGGGTCGATCTGTCCAAAGGACGCTGTACCGAAGATGTTGAGGAGCAGCTCCTGCTGGGCGCTGGCCCCCACCCACAGGAAGAGCTGCAGGCCATTCTCCAACAGGTAGATACCCCCTTTGGAGAGGCGCTCTTCAGAGTCCCGTACTGCCACCGGCAAGGCCTCGCTCTCCACATCAAGCTTTTGCTACAGGGAGACATGATTAAAAAAATAAATAAAAACTCAGTTAATTACAGCCCATCTCGCCCATCTCACACACACACACTCACACACACACACACACACACACACGTCCCTCACCAGTGGCAGCAGGCGCGGATAGAAGAACACGTGGCTCTCTGCCACATCCATGCAAGAGACGAGCTGGCGAAGGTAGGCGCGGTCGTCCAGAGATGCGTCAGCGCTGGGCTGCAGCAGATCACTCTTCAGCACGCAGTTCAGATACACCGGCAGCAGCTTCATGCATTCTGGCAGGATGAGCTGCAGGAGCAGGGTGAGGGCATGGCAGACAAACTGTCAGAAGGGGACTGAATAATGAAGTGAGCCAGAGCAGCCCCTCACCATAGTGCAACCCAATGCACCCCCAGCTATTGCGGGCCGTACCTGTCCTGCCGAAGACGGACTCGCACAGTTCTTGCGGTAACAGGCCAGGATCTGGGCACACTGGTTGATGAGGCTATCCCTCACGTTCTTGGTGGGACTGCTGAGCACGCTGCGATAGGCTGTTTGTGACAGGAAGGTAGAGCCAAAGTGATGCATGAGTCAACAGGGTGTTGCAGATCCATAGCTAACACAGTCTCAATAAGCACACTCAAACCCCATGGAGAGTAATCACATTACAGATGTTGCCCTCAACATGATCCGTGTCTACCAACCCTGGTTCAGTGATGTGCAAGATGAAAACATGCCTGCTACAGAAGCAGCAAATGCCAGTGCTCATTGGGCTCAGACATTACAAATGTACAAAAAAAAAAAAAAAAAAAAAAAAAAAAAAAACCACAAAAACACAACCCCCAAAGCCCCCCACACGATGTTGTAGAGACCAGACCAAATTTTGGGAAAAAAAAGAAAAG
>JABJVR010046888.1:41660-107643 GCA_025773905.1 Chitala chitala
ATTTTCGGTTTTTCCAAACCGTTTTTATGTTTTTTAAATAATTAAACACTGCCTTATAACCAACCTAAAAATTCATTTGCACTTGGGTACAACAATTTAAAATTTAAAAAAAAAAAAAAAAAAAAAAAAAAAAAAAACCCACGAACACTGAACCCCCATAGCCCGCCAAAGGATGGTGAAGAGTCCTTACCGTATTTGGCGAAGAAATTGACAAGGGCGTCAGTCTCGCAGTTGCGGTACAGGTCTGCCAGCTGGGTGCAGCAGCTGAGGGCCAGGTTGTGGACACGCAAGCGGCGCTGCCCGCTGCAGCTGGTGTAGAGCACAGCGCACTGGCATGGCAGGGGGTGGGGTGACACAACATTACACACCAAGCACTCAGAGAGAGTAGAGTGACACACAACTGACGGCGGGCACTACTGTCGTAGCCCTGACTGAGGCACAAAATCCAGACTGAACCAGGAAAACAACCGTGTTAATGAGCACCGTAAACTGCATGAAGTTATCCAGAATAAACCCAGCAGCAGCCGCTGAGTGGTAAAACATCAAGCAAGACAACTACAGGATATCACCTGTTCATTATGACAACTTCTGAACCTTCCTCCCCCTTTTATAATGCTACAGGCCAAACGTGACCAGCGCCATGATATCACTATCAAACCACCAATCTGAACTGTCACAGTGTCACATATGGACTATGTTACCAGACCCAGAAGCAGACACTGCACAGATGTGCCTTACACACACGGGCCACAGAGGCGCACAGCTGGACAATCAGCGCGTCTCCCTCACCTGGATCAAGGCCCCCGTGTCCTCGCTCAGCTTATCGTCGTGACGGAACTCCACGGTTACTGTCTTGTCGCTGTCCAGCCCCGCCAGCTCCACGTCTGTCGTGTTGCTCATGTAGAAGGAGCCGAAGAAATCCGTGGCTCTGATGCCTAGGGGACGACGGAAGAGCCAGGCGTGAGGACAGGCGTGACCAGGTCAGGGACCACACACAGACGAACAAAAACGGCGCCTCACCTGTGCTGGTGCGCACCCTCATTACTGCGTCAAATCCCATGTGCTTCTGGACATCCCTGCGCAGGTCCTGCAGGAAGGTTTCCCGGTCTACCGCAGCCTGAAGCACATGAAACCTTCACTATCCATCACTATCACAATGCTCAAGTGTCTCCTCTAACAAGATGACGCACAATGACTTCATGGTCATGAACAAAAGACACTAAATAATTGTTTGTGTGTATAAAGCGTACATACGCACACGCCAACAACTTTCACAGGCTCAGTATATGTTCTCAGGTAGCCAAACACTTCAGAGCAGATAAGTGAGCATGCGGTTTCCTAGTTGGCTTTTGGAGCAGAAGAGTCTGCAGCCACCCGACCACACGGGCTCACCCTCACCTGAAAATAGGTGTACTTGTAGACGGAGCCTCCTGTGGAGCAGGGCACCACTCCCAGAGTGGCCACGTCCATGTACTGATTGGGGAAGAGGAAGAGGTCGACACAGCAGCCCTGGGCCACGCACTCCTTCGCCAAATTTCCATAGAAACTGACCTGCGGCTGCAAGAGGGACTGCAGAACAGGAAGAGAGACCCCAGTGTTTACCCCTCTGCAGAAAACCTCTCGTGGCCTGCTCCGTCACGCTTTCCTAGGAAGCACGCATAATAACTTCGTCCCTCTCATGCCGTTCAGCATGCTTGTCAAGAAATCACTGTGATAGTGGTTTACAGAAGTCCTTGAGAATAAGCTTGAACAAAGCATTAGTAACAAGCCTTTTCTTGTTGCTGTAGAGGTTTTGCTGTATGTTCATAGGATAAAGACAGTTATCCATCTATCCCTTTTGTTATTGCCAATTCAATTTTTGGCTTTTAGTTGATTTGGACTCTATCTTGCTTAACCGAATCTTGCGCACTTTGATTACAGGACAGCACCTACTGCTAGCTGTATTCGCAGGCATTGTCTGACCTCGTTTTTAACATGCACGTGTGCTCTTACTCATTTGTAAGTCGCTTTGGACAAAGGCATCTGCTAAGTTAATAAATGTAAATGTAAACACGTGAATGGAAACAAGATGCTACAATACAAGTCTGAGTCACTTCTAACGTGGATTGCTGAAGTGCAGAGGTGCACAGAAGTAGGACTTAAAGCACACCTTCTCCTTGTCTGTGCCAACCAGCTTCTTATCTTCACGGTTCTTCAGCTTCCCTGGAGCTTCAGCAATAGGCAAGGAGGAATGGAAGATGAAAAGCTTCCCTGCACAGTCGGCTGCCTGCAGGTAAAGAGTGCACAGACCACACCTGTCAGCTGCTGTCCAAGGCTGGTGCTAACCAGGCCACCATACGGCTGATTAAGGACCACCCCCTCCTTTTTTTTGTTAATAAACAAGGGATTTAACAGTAACACATTGCTTTTTCTGTGCAGGAAGTTGAGAAAATACTTTTCCCACTCTTTATGTTCATAATTTTCAGTTCAAATTTTTTACTTGGCAAACAAAGTAAAATTAAAAATAAGTTCAGTTTTTAGGCAATCTGTTCATGTGCAGCTGATGACACCAAGTACAAACACATGCATCCTCTAATACTACTCAGTCACAAAATAAACTGTGAAAATATTGCACCTTGAGGGCTTCTAATCCAGCCTGGATTACAGGCCCAAACACGGTCTCAGTCTCCCTCGTGTCAGAAAACAATTCAGGGATCTGGTCCAGAAGACTGGAAGAATGGGAGAAAACAAAGGAAACTCACACCACGGCCAGAGCCAACAACACATGGCACAACAGATGAAGGTACACAGAGCAGGATAATAAGATACAAACACCACCTGTAGCACTGTGCTTCCTGTTTGCAGGCTTTGTTACCTCAAAGGTAGCTGTGAAAGTGAAAATGAGAAAGGGCACGCAAGGCCTGGTGTGCAACCGCTCTCACCTGTTAATGACGGCCCGGGATTCAGCCACGTTGACAAGGAAGCCGTCCAACAGGGGCACAAACATATCAGCGACGTCGGACACCACCATCATCTGGGGCTGCGCCAGGGAGCTCTTCACGTTGTAGAAGTGCAGCACCTTGTTGTAGGTGACGAAGCCCACACGGATGCCCGACTCCTCCTCCATGTTCTCCCTGTAAAGGAGAGCAGACTCCCAGATTAATGAGGAAACTTGTTTGAGGTTCAGTGTGGACACATCACCGTGACCCGCAGAGAAAGGCGACAGATGACATAATGGGGCAAACAAAACCAAAACAAATATCACACAAACAAAACTTCAGCTGCTGGGACAGCCTTAGCTTTGGGGCTACTAGAAGTAGATGGTCTTGGACAGGTGTCATAACTGAATTAAATGCAGAGTTGTATAAAATTACTGAACTCTTAAATGTGATCACACTGAGGGAAAAGCATATAGCGTGGTATATCGAAGGGCACGTCTTTGCCATTAGTACTGTGTCATTTGTATTTACAAGTAAACAGCCAAAATGCAGCACGAAGCCCAACACCTGCAGGCAGAGCATGTCTCATGTACCTGGGCAGGTAGTCGAGCAGGGACTTCAACTCTTCACAAATGATGTTGACCAGGCCACTTTTGACCGCGCTGTACGAAACGTCGATGAGGAAGATGTAGGCCGGTGTCTGAGGCAGCTTGTTGTTCTGTTGAGCGGGACATTGACGAAAAGCGGTGCAAAAGACAGAGGCGTTTTTCAGCAGCAGCAGTGCCACCATCTGGCTCGCGACTCACACGTTCTACACATTTTCCACTCTTGAGAATCGCACACTACAAACACCTTCTTATTCAGTGCAAAGTGCCAGGGACAGTTTCTGCAACACATCGGGCTTAAAGACGGCAAACAGGCAAATGTACCAGGTTGCCTCTAATATCGGCACAATGAGTCAGCTGTAAAAGCTGGTGCTATGGATGACTCAGATGTTCCACAGGCTTGCTGGCTTCGTTTGGGCCATACATACCTTGCAGTAGTCCACAGTGGCCCGGAACTCATAACTGCCCAGGGAGAGCTCTGGTCGGTCATAGCAGTCAACACGTTTGCCAGTATGGTCCAGGTGCTGAAAGTAATGTGGTGGTACTGGGAAAGAGACGAAGTTACAGCACATGTTTAACAAATCTCAGTATTACAGGCAGGCAGGCAGGCAGGGAGCACCCCGCCTGCAACATCTGCTCTAACATAACCTAACAAAGCAGAAGCCCATAAGCTTTTCTTCTACCATGGACCCCTCTGGTTAAGGCAGTCTGCCAAAGTCTACAGACCAATTGTCAGAATAACATCTTTACTTTCACTGATCTTTAATTGAATATTGGAATTTTAAAGACATTAATTTTTTTAGCATCCAAGTTCATGGACCCCCTAAAATCCAGGTTAAAGGTCCTTGTGACACAATGTCCTTTACTCAGCGCAGTCTGAATGTACAGAGAACGCCGAGGCAGATCCAGTAAAACGTGCACCAACGGTGGGTGGTCAGACAGAAAGCTGCAGCGTACCTTCCGTTACGCAGCTGCAGAAGGCGCACTGGAATCGACGTCCTCCGTCGATGAACTGCATGTACGGACACATGTAGGCCTTGCAGCGGTTACAGCGGATTGGACCGCCCTCACCGTGGTCCACGATGTAAGGGGGGATCTGAGGGGACAGTGAGGAATTAGGAAGACCGAAGCAGCATGCAATGCACAGACATGCAGCATACATGTACACTGTATGAACACTGAACACAAACTATTCATTCACATCACTACATGGGATTACTCCATCTCTGCTCAACACTTACAAAAATAGGTCAACACATTTTAAACTAACCAGTTATAGCCATCTGTGCCTACAAGGATAAAGTTTAATAATTAATTTCTGATATTTTGGTTTAAATCAATAAACAGTTGCCTTAATGTTCATAAAGATTTTTTTTCTTACTCCCAGTGAACGAGAAGGAACTAAATCAGTTTTTAAAGGAATGCCCCAAAGGGAAAGGCAGTTGCAACCCAAATAAGACATTAATTCAAATTTTTTAATGCCATTTGCAATCATGAAAACATTCTGCTCTGCCACAAATATCAGTGGACAAGGTGACAAGAATGTGCCCAAGAAGTACACCAGTAAATGTAAAATGTTTTAACATATGAAAAAAATCTTGGTGTATTAATGCAATTTGGACATAACAGGACATGTGAAATTGCCTGTCGAGCTGGTAAGGCCATAAATATTACTACCGATTATTATTCCTATATCCTATAATATATTATTATTACTCCTATACTGACCCATCTCAATGTTTTTCATGATGTAGAATTTCATATGATTGTTTTGTTTTTTCGATCATCTACTACAAAATGACCAAATAAACATGCTCACACCTTAAAATCATTAACCAATATCAAACTACAGACAAACAACATTCCTAACGCAACAAAAACAAAACAGTTTTCAAATGAAAACAATTGCACCATGGTAATCAGCTATTCAGCCAATAGTGCAAAAGTATTTCTAATAGTGCAAATAAAAAAGTGAAAATGCTGCATTGCTGGAGGTAATGTCTTGCACACTGGTTTGTTAGTGTCTGGTTTGACATGTGATGTTGAAACCATTTCCAAACCTTTGAAGGTGTGTTCTCTCTCTTCTCTATTAACTTGTCAGCCATTTTTACTTTGCATGTAATCATGCTGTGAATGTTCACAGCTTCAGTTTATGGGGAGGATTAAAATTGCAACGTGTTACATGACTGGCTGTTGAACTGACCCATGTGATGCGTGATAGATAATATTTGTGGTCCAGTTTAATTCTTCTGGACCAGTTTAATGGGGGAGGGGCAGGACACATGTTCTTGAACCTTATACTGAAAACAGCTTATTCTGAACAGCTGATTACCATTACTGAAAAATATATATACCATAATAATTGTTATAGTTTTATTAAGCACTAATTTTTTGTACATCTGGAAAAATGGATGGAGTCAGTGTAACGCACCATTACACAACAGCCAAAAAGGAAGGAAGAATTTACTGCTGTAACAATTAAGTGGCAAATCTCTGAAAATGCAGAGAAAGGAAACAGAAAAGAAGTTGACTAAAGGGTAAGGTTTTGGCTTCAAATTTGGTTTTAAGTGGTTTGCTGCAAATACACTTTTACACATACGCCCAATTACTGTGTAATTTAGCAAATCATGGGGATTTAAATGGAAAGCATACATTGCATTGTGCGTTCAACGAGTATACTATAAAAGTGTAACAAGAGCGGGTGTGAATTTACTGCTTTCTGCCACCAGGGGGCTCTGCAACTACAAAAGAGGAACATCTGCTCTGTATCCAGACCAGCTCACTTTCCTCTGCTGATTTATTTAGACAGCTGCAGCAGAGAGCTAAACAAGCACCTATCATTAGTAACACAAACACGGTAGAGAAGGAAGGGGGGCACAGAAACTGAGAAGTGTGAAAGGGGGAACAACTCTGAAGAGACTGAATCAAAAGCAGCTACAAAAAAAAAAAAAAAAAAAAAGTGATACAATTAATGAAACACACAGGAGAATCAACAAAAACCACACAAAACAGGGGCTTTTAAACAAGACATTACATACAAACATAATAGAAAATGAAGTAATCAGCTCTGTCTTGGCTTTACGCATACAGCAGAACTACACACTGAAAGGCAGCAACTCAGCACCAGTTAGGTGAAGCTCAGTGGCAAACCTGAAAATGCCCTCAAATGAGTGTGTCAGTCAAGGATTGGGGATGGATGGCAGAATGTTGGCGCAAGTAGACAGCAAACGGGCAGGTAAATGGAGGACATTAGAGCTCCAGTCCAAGAGAGGGTAGGACCGAGGCATCTAAAATTAGGTGCTACCACAGTACATCCAACAGCTGATGTTGTCACTTGACGAAAAAATGGGCCAAGCAACGAATGGCTGCCTTGAAAACATGGCAGTACTGCTGCCAAATGGCACTTATCAAATCAAAAAACATAAACAAAAACAGATTACGCTTTGTAAACAAGAACCACGTAGACCACAAATGACAGAAATATGATCTTGGGGATTTTGCATTGACCACCATGTTTTTGGGTTGTAAACAGACTTATGCGAAGAATACTGTAAATAACTGAATGGACTTGAAGAGAGGAAACCACAAACAGAATATAACAGGCTGATGCAGAAACAAACACAGCTGAGGTCTCACACTGTACAAAGTAAAAAAGACATTTGAGGACACACAGACTTCATCTCTCCCCAGGTGAAAATATGTGGTCCACAAACCCAACTGGTCAGAGAGCCTTAGGAAAAAGGTGCATCTTACCTCATCTGGTGGCAGCACTGCCAGGGGCTTAATAATGGCAGCCAGAGGAACTTGGGACTGCTTGGCCATGTCTGACGTGCAGGGCACATTGTACGCAGTACACCGGATGTACCGTGGGCTGGCGTTACCTTGGAGACAACACCAGCAACGTGCAAGTTCACAAACCGAACAAAGCAAAACCATAGTATCAAACAGTGAGGGGACACCTAAAGGTCGGATTTCCGCCAAATTAAAAGCACAGATCTTACCTTGGTCTTTCACTTGAAAGTTGGTAGTGACAAGCGGCGGGACTTGACCCCTGACCCCAGTGGTGAATGGCTCACTGCTTTTGTTGGCCTTGTCATCTTCGATCACCTGAATCTGAACGAGAGGTGGGGCAAAGCTCTGTGAGGGAACAGGTCAGTCATGACACATACACGAGGCTGAAAGCACAGTCACAACAAGAAATACATCCAAAAATAAGGCCGTCTCAAAACACATCAAATAAGACATCAACTAAAAATGGACTTCAGTTATGCAAATGGTCATTTTCAATATAATGTATTGTATAACTGAATTTGGTGTAACATCACATCACTGGAGTTCAGGGGTGGTTGATTTGCCATGTCAGTGTAACTGTGAATAACTAACCAGTGCCTTTAAATAGAATTACTGTAATGCAGAATATAATACTGCTCTATGCAACACTGACTAAACACTTGCAAAAAAAAATAATAATAATATATACACACACACACACACACACACACACACACACACACACACACACAAATAAATATATATACATGTACACTCATTCACTCCCAATTACGGTCCAGTCTTGCCTTGATGCAGCAGTGCAAGCTTTCACCTGGTAGTCCACCAGTTTTTAATTATATAATTAATTCTGCATAATTTACAATGGCTCCTAATTAGACTTCAATGTAGCATCAGAAGTTCTAGCACAACATGACCTTGGAATAAACAAATCTGAATGAAATAAAAGCATGCAGTTGCAGACAGTTTCAACAAAATGCTATAAACATGGTTTTCCTGAACAAGCTACTGTTCACAAAAGATCTACACTCCAGCACTCACTGAAATATACAATTGTTGACATTAGGTTTCATAATTTATAGCCTATATGGCCATGGGTGCATTGTGCTTCCTAAACTGGAAGCAGTGTATACTTGCTTCAAAGCTACTGAGATAACAGTACTTTGCATTAGGCAGTGAGTGTTACTATAAAAAGCTGGTTAAGATTTATACAATAAGGTTTGGAAATAACTGATTGAATGCAAAGTCCTCTTACACTAAGTACTGCCCTTAAACTGACACCACTGAGACTACATGGCTGCAAACACTTTAGCTGATCCTGCAGTCTTCACACGTGTAAAACACACTCCTCTGAAAGAGCCTTTCAGTCACCACACTTCAGCAGATCGTGCAGTCTTCACACACATGAAACCCACAGTGAGCTCACTTCATTTCATCAGAGCACTACACCCCTGAAGCCTCCAGAAAACAAACACCACGACCAAGTTCTACTCTGCACTTCACAATTTGTATTAACTCAATTAATCCAAAACTATTTTGAGAATTAAACTGAACATTAAATACATCTAGTCTTGAGTGCAACGCAAAAAAATAAATAAATGTGTTTTTTTTTTTTTTTTGTAGTATGAGCAAAACAACTTATTCTGTTCCAGGCACACAATCATTTACATCAACGTAAAGAAACACCTGGCTGTATTGTAAACCAGGTGCAAGGTAAATATATACACACACTACAGAGTGATCATTGGGACAAGACATGGCAGTGGTACATTGACAGGACTGTTAGGATACAGACACTAAAACTGTGGAAATGCAGAATTAGTGCATTCAGACAATTATGAAGAGAACAGAGACAGACATGCACAAACACTGCAGGCAGACGCACAGGCAGGCAGACACACAGCACTTACTGGACTGGGAATAGCATCTGGGTCTATTCTATGCCTCGTTTTCTGCACAGGCGGAAGTTCAGAGGCTTGCTTTGTATTTTAAACATAAAGAACGTCCCACACATTAAAAGAAAAACAAAACAAGAACAAGGTAGGACGGTATGACAAAAGAGAATAAATAAGTGACTTCAGTTCTCTCAGCCTTGGTTGTTACACATCAGTCAGGCTCCAAGCAAAACACATTTTAGTCCGGCATGCAAAGAAAGCTAGCTTAAATCAAACATCAGATGAGTAATAATCATAACCACAACACCAACATGTAGAACAGAAGCCGAGAACACAAATGATACCTTTTTGATAAGTGATATTGCACTTGTAGAAAAGGTTACAGGATTATGTCCTGTAGGGCAGCAACCAATGATTTTGATAATCAAATAATCACCTTTTTAGTTTCATCACTTAAGAGGGTAACAAACTCATTGCTAAAGTTGTGTTTACATTTAACAGAAAAACAGTTGTGCGTTGAATATTTTAAATGTAATGCATGGATGCTGACAACAACTGAATACGACTCTCCACCTATCCCTCTTGAAATTTAAATTTTCTTCTACATATTAACATTTTTCTCAAGAATAAATTATTAAAACTGATATTACAGGCATTTAAAAAAATGGATAATTTTCAGATTTCCACCCTGAAATTTCAGCACCAAAAAGAAGACACATGCCTAGATAAATCCAAACACGCCATTTTACAACACAGGACTGGCTGGTGATTTGAATGATGGCACACGTGCAGGCGCACATGATTTACTGTAATCACATCTTCACAAAGATGAGGAACACAAGGCGTGAGGAATACCATGCTTTTTGCTTCTTTGTTTTGCCATCAAATTAGCTTTTAATGATATATGATGGCTGATTCATTTAATATGCTAGCCATATTCTAACAGTGAAACTAGTTAGTGACGGTAAATTTTTAAAAATTGTGTGGCCTGGGCAACCAGACAGATTTTTCACAACAAAAGTTGAAAAAATACACCAATCCTACATGGTGTGTTACGGTGTCTCCACCATTATGTGCTATTAAATTAAATTCCATTTTAACACTGCTGTGTTATGTACACTCATGACTGTTGTTTTAAATCTATCACTTCTACTAAAAATTAGAACACTCTAAATAAATTAAATCACCAAAACAATGTTAATGCAGTTTCTTAATACGTGAACAAGTTAAATGTTTAAATTCCCACTCAACACAAATCACACAACTAAAATATACATGGTCATAATAATTAATGTTTCCCGATTCAGAGTTATCTGTAGCTTTAACTAATAAGTGGAATGGCACCAAAATTTGCATGTATACTATTCAAAGCAAGGGGGGGAATGTAGTTCCAAAATTGGCCAATATGAAAAAAATGTACATCAGGCAATACATGTAAAAGTGACTGCAAACACAGACTATGGTAATCATCAACTGACTCACAAAAGTAAAAATTGACAAAACTGGATCATTTAAATAGGCAGCAGATTGTTCTGTAATGCCCAAAGTGATGGGAGCTAGAGGCTTACCGGACTGGGAATGCTGTCAGGGTCCAGTCGTTTGAGGGGAGGCGGGGCAGGTGCTGGGGCAGGGGGTGGAGCACCAAAGTTTTGCTGTCCAGGGTAAGGACCAGAATAACCAGGTTGTGGCCCCCTTATCTGGCCAAAAGCACCTTAAAAGTAATGAGACATTTTAAAAAATTATTCATGTAAAGTTGACAAATAAGTATGTTTAATAACAGCAAAACCAATATGAGGAAAGATATTGAGTTCATATGGTAATGGCAGCACTGAACTGGAATCATCAAATTGCAGTGGCTGGGCACCATTTCATCAAGACATGCTCTGAAGGCGCACGCAACAGTAACCTGAAACCACCAACACAGCCCTTTGTTTGGTAGCTGTGCAGATAATGGAGGTATGCCATGCCTCCCTCAACAGCAAGTAACTGACTCCAACAGCGCTCAGTTACATAAAAAACTATTTAGTCACACCCCACAGCACTGCCACATGTATTACAATGACACTTACTTCTGATAGGTATGGCCTAACCCTGAATTAAACACATACACAAAACAGGTCAAAATGTATTATGAAATTTTCAATACTTTCTTTCACAAAATACAGAGTGTACTAATCATAGACAGTGCTCTGTATCACTACTTTGCTGCACTTACAATTAACACTATATGCTTCAAGGGCAAAGAAAAGGTATATGTTGTCTGATAAGCCTTTTTTGAGACTCTAGGTACTTTGCTTTTACACAACTAACACCTGCAGCAAGATGCCGCTATGCCTCAGGACTCACCGTTCTGCTGCGGTGGACACCCTTGCTGTCCAGGCTGCATGGGTGGGCCCTGCATGGCTGCCTGCGGTGACCCAGAGGGCATCCCTGACATGCCCAGCGGTGCTGGGGGAGGGATGTGGTTTGCCTGGGACATGGGAGGTCCTGGTGTGGGCTGATGAGACAGGGGGGGGCCCTGCATGCTTTGGGGTCTGGGAACGGCACCCGGAGGTGGAGGGAAGCCCGATGCAGGTGGGGGGGTAGGGTGGACAGACGCAGGCTGAGAAACTGGGGGCGGCTGCCGGGGAGCAGGGCCAGAGAACTGGGACTGGGAAGGAGCTGAAGGGGCACTGCCTATGGGAGGATGAGAGGGAGGGGGACCAGGGGGGACTCCCATGTAAGCAGGACGAGGGACGGACCCGCTCCCACTGAACGTGGCTGGAGCCGCAGAGAATGGAGGCTGGAACGGCGGTGGGGCTGTTCCAGATACAGGAGGCTGAGAGGCAGCAGAGGACACAGGGAAGCTTGGCTGTGTGAGGGGAGGAGCTCCATAATAGCCCTGGGGGGGTCCCTGGGACAAGGTGACATTAGAGGCTGGCTGGGAGAATGAGGGCTGGGCTGATGCAGAGAAGGTTTCAGACACAGGAGGCTGTGATGATGGAGGCAGACCTAGAAGAAAGCAGAGAGTTCTGAGTGATGCATTTAAAGTTCAGCTGAAGGCCAAAAACATCATTATAGGAGGTACTGCTACCTTTGCATATCAGAAATAGGCATCTCTAGAGCATGACAAAGTTTTGATCCACAAAATTATAACTCAATACAGTCAGTACCTCCTAGCTTTGCAACAACCATATAACTGTGCTTGAGCAGAATTACCATAGCCTGGACCTGCCAAGTGTGGCAGAGTGGAGCCAATGTGCATGCCTGCCATCTGATTGGTCATCTGCTGTGTGCTTGTGGGTGGAGCAACATACTGCTGCTGCTGGTAGGCAGGCTGACTCCCTGCAGGAGGCACCTGAGACGGCATGTAGGGCTGAGAGACGGGAGGCCTAGAACATAATTCACATTATCATCCAGCAGTTCTGCAATATAGTCCGAAATAGCCAATAAAAAGCTAGACACCTTACACTGATTAGCACGCTGTCTCTAGAGGCAGTAACATTAATGTTTTGTACTACAAAACCCAAGGCCAATGCTGAAGACATTACAATATAATGAAAGCATTAATAAAAATACATTTTGTATAATATAAAACAAAATAATTATTTTGGTGTTATTTTTGACCAGTCCTGCTTAGACCTCAGCAGTGCATGGTAGGCTTACCTCTGTGGCTGACTGTTCATGGTGGGAGGACCATTCTGTACTCCCCCCTGGGGAAACTGACTGTAGGACTGAGCAGATGACACCGGAGCCCCTGCTGTTAGGGGGGGTCGTACAGGACCTAGGCAGGAAAAACAAACCTTTGAAGTTCTCTCTAATTAAAATAGCAGTCTACACACAATGTCTTATCACCTCTAACTTTTGTTTTTCTTAGTCTCAGTTGCAAACCTGTTCAGCAGGCCCTCCACAGGACAAGTGTAGCTATGCACTAACAAGCCATATTAACAAGAGATGAAAGACAGATCATGGAGCTGTAGTGCAGTATGCATGCAGAAACAAGTACACTAAAGGCCTACAATGGCTATGGAACACAAGTCACTGAGGAAAGTTACCCAAGTCAAGTGGAGAGGAACACGACAAGTCGGAAACTACATTTGCTGCAAAAGCCTTAGAGGGAAAGCTTGTGTAAGGAGAATATCCTGGAATACAAGAACATAGCACAGAGAGAAAAAGAAGTCAAGGTTTTCAAACAAAAAAGCAATGAGGGAAGATCAGACCCACTCCAGCATTGGTAGTTACTCTTTTTTCCACAAGCCACAGTGCAAGCATGCAAACCAGCATCCATGTTACATACTAAAGTCATTACATCCTTCATAAATAACCTGAGCTTGTAGCAGTTTTCATGTGCACCACTAAACTATTAATAATTTTGCCATCAGTGGTAAGTATGAAACTCTGCATCTTCCGTGGTTTTAAGAACTGAGAATTAAAACTTTTGCAGTACAGTGAATAAGCCATGAAGGCAGAAAGTGTTTGGTCTCTTCTTTGCCAGAATGATGCGACTGCACCACCAGTAAGCCCATGTGTAAGCCTGTTAATGACAAAACACTTTCCAGCTGCAATGCTCCAGAAACTCCTTAACCACCAATGTGTTCCCAGGACACAGCACAGCTTCAAGCACTGCACTGCTTAGAATGGGTCAAAGCCAAAGTGATGCATTACCTGAAGGCAGCCCTCCCTGCTGGTATTCTGAAGCAGGACCATTGTACGATGCATACTGCGTGGGGTAACCAGCTGTCACATTCTGCCCCCCGTAGGCAGGCTGGGGATACCCCTGATAGCCAGGCTGCGGCTGTCCATATGGCGAAGCCATGTGAGCTTGCTGGTTGACATTCATTCTAGTTCATCCCTAAAGCTGCATTTAACAACAAAATAACACTGAATGACAGCAGCACAGCCTGGATGTCAAGTACAGCATCAAAAATGATCTGCTCATGTAAAACATTAAAAGGAGGCGTCACTTCATTGGTAACATCTGGAACTTCCTGTAATGCTCAACACACATTGTTGCGATCAAGCATACCAGTGTATACAGAAAAGAATGTACTTATAGAATCCATAATTGACCTGTTGTTGGAGCTGATTATTTAATCAGCATCTGCTTAAATAACAGTTTCCTTTTAGAGTGTACCTTTGATTTTACAGTACTACACAAACTAATACACCAGCATCAAAATCAGACATTTTAGTGTGACTGCTATATTTTCACTACAGCTTAGATGCAATCAGTACAAACCATTAACTATTCCTAATATAATGAAAGGCACGTTAATATTTCACAAAAAACAGATGAGGAAAGTGACATGGTATACCATGTTAAAAAAAGGAAAAGCAAACACTAATGATGACCATTATTGTAGCCATCACAGCATTTAAGTCCCACTGAAGGTTTGCGTGATGAAACATGATGGGAACAGTGCAGGCTAGAAAGGAAACATCTTTTCTTTTGGTACAGATTCCTGTAAGAAGTGACACAAGTCAGAAACACACAGGCAGAGTGAAGAGAAGTGCTGCCGCTTGTCTCCTCTGCTAAACAGTGTTGGAAGACTGACCAAACTTCACACAATACAATTTTAATGTGGTCGAAAAACACAGACCACTACAACTACCAAAAACATTGTTTTTAATAAACAAGTCACGTTTTAGGCTTGTCAAAAAATAAATAAATAAATAAATAAACTGAAAAATCAACACAATAACAGCAGTGCAAAATATGTTGTATAACAATATTAAAACATTCCTAAATACTGAAAGCTATTCAAGTGACCTCCTGTCAGTTCTGACTTAAGCTCTGACCCACTTACTGTATATCTGTTTATTTCAAAGTTAGCTTAAATTGATTTTTTTAAAGTGGCTACCTGGTTATCCTCAGGTTCTAAGGATATTTTAAAAGGAGTTCGTTCAAACTGAAGCTTGTCTAATTAGTTAGCTCAGCATGCCAGCTACTCAGACAGCTTGCTAAACACAAAATTTAACTGGGCTTCAAGTTAGCCCATTAGCTATCAGGCTAATGTCATGATCGCAGAAACGATGCTCTCGCTACACACGCCACAGAAACATGACATAATCCTGTTATTGCCTAGCGTTTGATGGCCAAACCGGGAAACGCAGTTGTCAACAACATTTTACCCTGTAAAAGAAACAAGCCTCAGATGTCATTCGGGCCTAGCTGCCGGCTATAACCGTTACACAGGACATCAGTAAAAGTGGAACAGGCGGCGGACTGAAGTGCTGTTGCTTTATTTCTAATGGGATTTGTTAGAGCCTTCTCTGAACTCACCTCCGCCACTGTAAAACTATGCGCTGAAAACGTCCAAACGGAGAACTGTCCTTTATCTTTATATTTATCTTTATCTCAGATACACTGGTTGCTCTTACTGTAGGTACCTCAACAGCCTTCCAAAGATCTCGTCCCGGAATGATGTCTCCAGTAATCCCTTCCGAGGTTCATACTTTCGGACGTCAGATACGTATACCGGAAACTCAACAGCTGAGGGACACGTAGGCGCCCGGATGCCGCGCAGGCGCAGAGTGTTCTACGGGTACCGAGAAGGGAACAGTGTCCAAAGTCTTATTTGGGTGCTTGTTTGAGAAAACAGAAGTTACAAATTAAATTTCAACTTCACTGGTTTTATTTGCATATAACAAATGAAATATGCAACAGAACGTTGTGATTTATGCACCATATATACGGGAAGTCTACAGTAAAGAATAACATTGTTAGAATGTTTAATGTATTTTAAAAGCAGATTAAATAAAGTGGTGATTGTTTTTGATCATATTCTGCTGCTCGTAAATTTTAATACTCCGCACTTTAAGATGTGAAATGCACCACAGTTTGGAGGAGGACTTGATTTTTCACATTTCTCTAATATATTTTATTTAAAAATTAGGTAATCAGTCTACTTCAACCATTGTTTTGGCATTAACTTCCACATAAAGATAAATGAGAAGCGGGGGAGGGGCGTGTAATTAAATATCGGATAGGGTTTCATACTTTATGGTCTTTGTGTGTTTTAGCATCTGGACTAATTGTAAACTACCACAATTTTATCTTTTTCTAGTTTTCTGACAGTGTCCCTGTTATGCAATATTGATGTAACAGACAACGTTTGCTATCCTAACTTTCCTGGTGGTTTAAATAGGAATAAGTGCAAACTAATTGTGATGGTGTAGATATGACTGTCACATAGATTGGCAGGTGTAGATACGAGTTTTACATTAGAATGGCCGCTTACAAAATTAGACATGCTTTAACAACTTTTGCAAGTATTTATGCACTTTACACTATTTTCTTTAGTTTTAAAAGTGTCATGTTTCTTTCATAGGTTAAAATCCTCTCAATTACTTAACAATTAAACTACACTTAAAAAGTGTAATCGTCTGTCATTAATGTTATGTTATCAATAAGACTAATATTATATTCTAAGTTAACCATACTTCTTTGATTCTAACAAAACATGATGTGTGGTTTATATGTATATTATTACATTATAATAAAAACCAGTGCTACTAGAAAGAGTTTAGATTTTTTTTTCTTCTCAGATAACTTTTGTAAATACAACTTGAGCATTAAAATTGGATGGGATGCTTCTGCAAGATACATTTCATTGTGTATCGTGATATTGAAACTTTAGTTGACGGTGATTAATATTTTAAATATTACTGACAAGTGACGTACCAATCATTGAGTGATTGTATTTCTTTTTCTTCTTTCCAACATTATCATTTAATAGCTCAACAGAGATACTCCCGAAATGACAGCCCTCTGACACCACTTAAGCAACAGGTTTGAAGGTGCTTAAACAAAGCTCCAAACGTAGATATCTATTTTTGGGATGGACTATCAGCATCCACCGGGCGGGGGGGGGGGGCTGAAATTCAGATTGACAGGACAAATGTGAGTGACTCTGAGGGTCTGTATCGTCACCCAGGAGACATTCCACAGCGTAAGCAGACACAGCAGCCAGGGCCTCTCTCCCTCTCTATTTTAACTCTGACAGTATGTCCCTGTTCAGACAGCTCTTCAGTCTGTGGGTGTGTGACTTTGTGCGTGTGTGTGTGTGTGTGTGCTTGTGTGTCAGCTCAGGTGCCAGCGTGCAAAGGAAGCCTGTGTTAGTCATTGGGAGTACAGAGGAGTGAAAGGGGTCTCCGAAAATAGGGGGCCCTGTCAGGCATGGCACAATACTGCTGAGGGCCCCCATCAGCAGGCAGACAAAAACCCAGGGACAGAAAGAGAACGTATGACAGGACAATGGTGGTGGAGGAAGTTACAATCACCCTGTCAGGGGGAGCGCCATGGGGCTTCAGACTCCAGGGGGGAGCCGAGCACAAGATACCGCTACAGGTGGCCAAGGTAAGATGTTTGGAAGGAGACTTCCAGGAAGATGTTTGGAAGGAGACTGGAGTGTGCAGATACCATTAGATAGGAACATGAGGTAAAGTAGTGTCATAAATCTCATGCTTTTTTTGGGTAAGTTGTATGTATCTGAATGAATAAGTTGTGATATGGGTACTGGTGATATTAAAATAGCAAAACAAGTATGATGAATGGACTGTTAATTACTACCTGGGTTTTTAGGCACAGAGTGTGAGGAAGTATAAGAGATGGTTGTAGAGGAATGGAGCTGTAATGAGGCACGTCACCATTTCAGTATACAGTCCATATAAAGCTGTGAACACAACTGAACATCAGCCTTTTAGGGTTTAATGTTAATGGTTCTGATGCTTTGAGTAAATGTTACAACTTAATTCTTGATATTATTTCAGGATCGTTACACAAATTAATGGATGTGTATGAGTATTAAACCTGTCAATTACATAATTCATATTAAATGATGGCATCAATATATATGCACTGTTTCTTGTGGTTGGGAAAGACATACTTTTTTGGCAAGATGACTTTTTTTACTGTGTCGCTGCCGTGATGTGTCCAAGTCTGGAATGGCAGAGGTCATTTTCTTATTCTTATGTGATCTCAGGCACCACTCTGCTTAGTCAGTGTGGAACTTCTGCTCTTCCAGATGCAGAATTCCTATACAGGCATATTTTAACATCATTGATACATTTTAATCTGTGCTAGTTTTTCTTTTCATTAATGTTACACATACGTTTCTACAGTACTGGTTGGTCAAAATATATGAGAGGAGATATATTTGATCTTTCTTTCCTTATGGGTCACGGGAGTTTCTGTGATCTCTTAACAGTATGCATCCACATTGTGGGAACATGGAATTTTTTTTTTCATGATCTTGAGCAGTGTTTCTATAGCCGGTGGTTCAGGAGTATACTATACTTCTTGGTTATTGTAAAAATGTTATCTGAAATTTTAGCAGAAATTGATACACTGTTGGCAGATCAATTTTGGTTCGAGTGAATTTCACAACTTCAGAAATCATTATACTGTGTATGCAAACCACCTGAAAGAACATGAAAATTCATCAGCTGTTTCAAAAGTACCTTTACTCTGCACTCTCTTGCTATAGAATGAGCTCCATAACAGGCATATCTAGCTCATTGTCACCTTCTGAGCTATTCCACTTTGCCCATTACCAGGACATTTCCCAAGCTTCCCTTTGTACCCTAAGTG
The DNA here is from genome assembly GCA_025773905.1 of Chitala chitala. Taxonomy (NCBI): domain Eukaryota; kingdom Metazoa; phylum Chordata; class Actinopteri; order Osteoglossiformes; family Notopteridae; genus Chitala; species Chitala chitala. The sequence goes on from JABJVR010046888.1 coordinate 60,439, forward strand.
TAGACAGGTCTTAAGATAGTCAATGTATTTTTATATGTATGAAACTTCCACAGAGGTGCTATATTTATTTAGAGTTGACTTTGCAGTAGATTTTTTTTCTGTTTGATGAAAGAACTATTCCGAGTAGCCTGACAGGATAAGGGTCCTTAAAGGTTCAGGAAGGCTTTGTTCTAGACCTGTTTTTGAAGAGTGTTCCAGTAATATTTTAGCTCAGCTAGCTGATATCTAGAGCCTTTAAAGTTCTTGAGATTCCTTTCTCAGACACTTAATAGCCCATCCTCTGGGTCTTATCGCTCATTCAGAGAAGCATGCTTATGTTGAGGCTGCTCCAAAAAACTCATCCTTTGTTTAGCAAGCCTATTAATTTATCTAGCCAGGAACAGGCACTGTGTAAGTTCATAGCATTACTTATACACATTTATTTACTGCACACACAGTATGCAAAACATTGTAGTAGTAGTACTTTAGAGATAACATAAGAATTGCTTTGTGTTTCTTGTCTCTACTAAAGCATGTTGACCTTCTGTTCATAGTTTAATCCAGTTTGTCTAGTGATGCCTGGTGGGTAAGGGATTATGGCAAGTGTGGACTACGTCTCACAGGTGTTTGTGATTGTCACAGTATAAGAGTGTAGGAGGTTTGCTATATCCAGTTAGTAGTAACTCTTCCACTGTAGCATGAACATTTAGGTTATTTTGTTTTTGAAGTGAACAAGCCTGCTGGATTAGCAGTGTTAGGCTAGTAATTGTCAGTGCCTCACATTGTAATGTCATGATGGAAATAGATAACTTGGACTCAGAGTGGGTGTTATAGATGTCAGCTGCTATGCTGCAGTTCAGCTCACTGCTTTGGCAAATTGTGACACTTCAGTGTTGAAGGACCTTGATAGACAAAAGCTCAAATAAATGCCGTTAGAGGTCAGAACACCACTGTGCTCTCCTGGCTGGCATTTGCTGCTGAAGTGGACCCTACACAACACTGCCCCAAAGGCGTATGGTTTAATAACCTCTTGAGCAGTGATATGCATGATATTTTAGCGCCCTGGGCCTGCCTTTGCAGTCATGCAGGGGTGATTCTAGAGACTCTGGAGGCCCTAGGAAAAATGCTTCAAGGTTATTTCTGTAGAATTGTCATTGCAGTGTGTACTGTGCAGTTGACTGCAGTCAGAGGCCCCCTTCAAGCTTGGGGCCCCAGGTAATTGCCTGCCCTATTGCAGTGCCTCAGAGAACAGCTGAGACCAAGCTTTCTGATTATTTTCTTACCTGGTAGATGATACTCCCATACATTACTGTTATTATTTTACTGCTTTCATCTTTCAACTTTGTAAATGTTACGGGGATGACCCTCAAGCTTGCAACCCGCACAGAGTTACCAGACAAGATGATTAGCCCGCTGAGCCAAAGACCCAATTCCCTCACTTGTGGGACGAATCGCACTCTTGCCCTGATTACGGGAGCATACTCACCATAGCACTTTCACATTCCACTACTTAAACACTTGTCTTGATGATCTTTCAGCCATGGTTCACCTTGTATTTAACAGTTTACTTGCTATCATGTATAATTAGTATTGGAGGTTGCATGTGTTAAAATTCTGGATTCTTCATGACATGTACAAAAGAGTGTTTGTGCTGGATCCAGTAGCTCGTTCATAATAATTATCCTATGTCTCAGGGCATTGAGCTGAGCATGCCTATGGGGAAACAGCCTCACTGCCTTTTGAGTACCTTGGAAAGGATAAGCCTAAGGAGTAAACCTCACAAAAATCTGCCATGGTGCTCCAAAGTTGCTCTGGAGTTAACCTTGATTCCACTGCTGCAACTACTGCTGCCAAGTACAGACCATGTGGTGATTTGGTCTGTAAACAGCAGCACTGCATAAACTGTAAAATAATTGACAAAACTTTAAAAAGGGTCATATTTATATTTGACAGAATAATCATTAGGTCTGTGTAAGTAGGGTTTCCTTTGGGAGCTGCAAAACCTTCAACAGTGAATAAAATAATTAACATTAGTCATAATTAGGACAAATTTTGAAAATATTTTGGAATTTTAAACTATGTTCGCCAGTTTTTATTGCCGGGATATACCAGTGTTCTGAATAACAAAATCATTGATGTTATACTTTTCATAGTTGTTATATCATTCATATGTTTGAACTTTGTGATTATGTAAATCATATGACAAGTGCCACAGCCAGTCACTGAAGATGAAGGTCTTGTTTCCAGCTGTTCTGTGGACCCTGAGGAATCTGCTCAGATCCCACAACCATCTGGCCACCATCTCTAGGGAGCTAACCTCATTAAGAGGAAGGCTATGTTTGTTACCAGCAAGCCTGAGAGGCCCTATGGGTTTATCTTATTTCAGGTTTGACAGACAGATGCTCTTGGCCACTGATGGGGAGGGAGGTATGTTTTTTTTACCTGGTGTACATGAAGCTCTTGCAAGCTTATGGCCAAACAGCAGGTGAAGGGAGGGGGAAGGAGATATTAGCCTCATGTGATCTGGCTTGGTGTTCTGGATTCAGGCATCTCCAGATGGCAGCCCACAGGAAGTAGGGTTTATGCTCACATCTGACCCATTGGTCCTTAAAACTACTCTAAGGTTTCCTTTCTCTTCGGTCCTGAAGATGCCTCACCTGTCTCTCACCTTAGCCTAGCTGTTCTCACCAGTCTGTCTTTGTTTTGTTTAGCTGAAGAACTCACATCTGCACACATTGAGAAAAATAAATAAATAGATAAAATAAGTTGATTACTCAGTGTTTGGAAGTCTGTTGTTTAAGATTTACTATTGAAAATTCATGAAAAAGTCACAGTTCATATGTTAGTCCTTGTGTTTGGGAAATAGACCTTAAATGAGTGCTAGTGTTTGCACACACTGCCATTGGAGCAAAACAGGGAATTAGCTGTTCCTTTCTTTCATATGTGATGTGTCACTCATGGTTCTTCAGTGACAAATACTGAGGTCATTCTTTTTTTAATGTTTCAATCACTAGTCGGTCCTTCGCAATAAACACCATGTCAGCACAAAAGGCCATCTTATGAACATACACACAGAACACCAGTTAGCTTTGCTCGGTCCATCTCTCTGAATTCATACTTTGTGCTGTCCATTCATGATTATCAGTCAATTGTGTCGTAGCCATTTTTATATCTCTTCGTAAGAGTGAGGTACAGATAATTGCAGCTCATCTCCATATCTGAAAATGAAATGGATTCTAACCTCTAATAACTGAAATAAATCTAACTTTTTGCAGCAGTCATAGATTTGGACTGATCTCACTATGTGACCAATCAGGCTGGTCAGCAAATGGCAGCTGTGTTCACCTCACATGTGCGTCTCTCCTGGAACAGGTGCGCAAGCGGAGCAAAGCATGCCGGGCAGGTCTCCGCGAGGCAGACGAGTTGGTGTCAATCAATGACAGCTTGTGTGGGGGGCTGTCCCATGCTCAGGCTATGAACCTGATTGACAGCTCATCAGGCACACTGCACATGCGGGTCAAGAGGTTGGTGCCACATGGGTGATTGTAAAGTAATGTGCTAACATGGATGTACAGATGTGTAGTGAAGCTGAAGGTGGTCTGGATAAACAAAAACAAATAAAGATTATCCCAGTAACTGTTATGGTGTAGCCTCCGGTGACAGCAAGAATTTTACAACACAGTGACGGGATCTTATTGTGGTGGTTTAGTTGGCTGTTGTAAGGCCAAAAATGTTGTAAAGATTTTTGACTTCATGAATTTTGTTATTGAAAACTTGACAACTGGCAGCTTTTAGGTGCTATTACACTGTTTATTTTTCCAGAGCCCCGGCAGGATTTCAGTCAGTGGTGCTGCTGGCAAGAGCCCCATCCCCAAGGATCGACAAGGAGTACCGTGCATCACTGAGGGCCAAGTCTCCCAAACCTCCTCACGGGGCGGTGAGGGAGGCCCACAGGGAGCCCGAGCCAGGGGGCGAGGAGCGGGTAAGGCGGGAGTGTGTCATGTCCCCACAGGGCAGTGAGGCATACTACGGTGAGACAGATAGCGACGCGGACGTCGTGCACGAGAAGCACCGACGCCAGAAGCGGCGCAGCCCCAGCACCACACCAGCCAAGACCTCTGGCAGGACGTCGCCGGAGGAGACGTCAGAAATGAGCGGGTATGATAGCGCCCCCGATGTCCTTACCTTCCAACTGAACCTGAGGCACGTCGTGGCAAACGGCATGCCGTCAGCACCAGGAGGGCTGTCAGGCAGCCTTCCAGGTGTGGCACGCAAGGAAGTGGTATACCAACCTTCGGCAGGCGAGTGGTCCTCCCAGACAGAGACCTCTGCAGAGAACTCCTCTGTGAGCACGGACGATCAAAACCCGCGCAACGGAACCATGGAGGTGGACAGCGGCTTCCAGGAGCCGCACAGCCTGCCTCCCCTGGTGTCCCCTGAGAGAGCTCGGGAAGCCCTCCAGCTGGCTTCACGAAAGCAGCTGGTGCCCATGGTGGGACCGGTGGACAACCCTGTAGATGAGGAGCTCACCATCACCTACATGGACAAGGCTAAAGAAGCCAGTGAGTGCTTCTCTTTTTCACATTACCACACCCATCCTCCACTGTCACCCCTTTATTAGAACAGCATTGACTCTTTAGGTCTGTCACAAGGTTCTGCCTTGGTTTTGATGATTCTTTAATGACTCAAAAGCCAAGTATTCCCTTGTGTTTGCTGAATGGGGTACGACACAGAGCTAAATGAAATATTAAGCCTCCGTAAAAATTAAGCTGGTGGTGAATGCAGGTATTCCAAGCCTTTATAGCTGAGAGTATCACCTTGGAACGGTGCCGACCAAAGTCATTCCTGTGATCTGCTAAGGAATGTGCAGCAGTCCTACATGGAACCTGAGGAGAAGCCAGAGGTAGCCCCCTGGGTCTCTCGACTGGGTTGGTACCCCAGCCAGGGCTATTTTCATCCCATGAGCCAGGCTGATAACATTGCGAGGGAGAAAGGCTCCAGCTGCTCACCCATGTCAAGTGGAGCTGTGGCTCTCCAGACACACACACTCGCAGTCACACGCTCAGACACAATGCATGCACATACAGACACATGCACACGTGCACGCACATGCAGAAGGCCACCCTCTGTTTTCAGAGAGCTGAGTGGTCACTCCACATCTGGGCTATTTATACTGTAGAGCCAGACGCCAGTCTTCACTTTTCCCCACTGTAACAGGCAGCTGATTTATAGCACTGTGACTGTACACCAGAGGCCAAAGGTTGGGAAATTGCAAGATGCCATGTGTTATGGATACCTGCTACAGGTGTGTGATACAGGTGTGCAATACAGCTGTCATCTACAAGTGTCTGATAGTGCTGTTTGATACAGGTGTTTTGTACAATGTTAGTGTTTTTTCTCTATATATATGATATATGAGCAGATTTAGAAATGTTCAACATTTTATTAAGCTGGTTTGATGTTTTTTTTTCCTTCGAATGGTCATGTCGTAGCAGTTTATGTACAGGGCTACAGTCAGGATGAGACATGATTTTAACACAGAGCTCTGTCTGAGAATAAACTTCACATACACATCTTGCTATAGTTGCAGTCCCCTATCCCCCAGTAAAGGGAAAAATGAGTCACTCTGACTTTTTTGATGTTACGTTTATGTGGCCTAATGTGTTTATTTTTAGCGACGTGACCGACTGTTCTGTGACTGCCCGTTCAGCTTCTGGTCTGAGAGATGTTACTCAGTAAATGATCCTTAGTATCAGAACAGACCTGTCTATCCGCACAGTCATACTTTAGCCTTTTCCAAGCACCTGCTGTCTTGGTGCGATTATCATCTAATAGCATATCACCAGTTCTGCTGCAAGGTTAAATGTCACTGAACATTTGATCACTTGAGTATTTCTGGCTGGCAAATACATTCTAAAAGCATGAAAATTTAGACCTTTTGATGAACACTGTTTACCATCTCGATAATTATGCTTGCATTAGAAATACATTCAAGATATATATTTAGCGCCTGACTCAAGGGGTTCTCAGTTTAAAGGTCAGATTGAGTAATTTATTGATGATAAAACCTCTTTGACCCTATTCACATTCTGGCCAACGATGATGTAGGTATCATATATATTAACTGCTCATCACAAAGTTGTATGAAAGATGAGTATGAAACCCTTATGACGTATTACTTTTTGTATGAGACCGGTTTCATATTTTCCATTTTTCAGCATAATATTTAGAGTAGAAATAATTATTTTTGTGTGATTGTTAACAAATGAGAATTGAACACTAAAAGTAGTGAACGAGTGGGAGTGGGTGCTGATCTTTAGTGTGAAGTAATAATAATAATAATAATAATAATGCATTAAATTTGTATTTTTCAAGACACCCAAAGCACTTTACAATGTGATAGGGATTCTCCTCCACCACCACTAGTGTGTAGCACGAACCCGGATGAATCTATGACAGCCAAAGTGTTCCAGAAAGCTCACCACGTACCAGCTATAGGTGACGAGGAGAGAGTGATACAGCCAATTCAAACAAGACGATTACTGGGAGGCCATGACTGATACAATCCTTTGGGCAAATCCAGTCAGGACACAGAGGAAAACTCTTATACTTTACGAGAAACACACTGCGATCTTTAATACTGACAGAGAGTCAGGACCTCAGTTTTACATTTATGTCTCATCGGAAGTACGGTGCCACTTTCTGACAGTACAGTGTCCCCATTTCTGTATTGGGGTGTTAGAACCCATATAGACTGTGGGGTTTACACCCCCGGCTGGTCTCGCTAACACTCCATCCAGCAGCAACAACAGCTTTTTCAGGCAGTCTCCCATCAAAGTACTACACTGTGAAAGCCGCTGTAAGTGACATTTGAACCCCTGTCCTCTCCCCTTGACCTCCATCCTGTGCTTCTTCACAGAGCTGCACAGAGGTGACACAGTGCAAGATAAGCACGTGAAGGAGGCCCGGACCAAGTGCCGTACCATCGCCTCGCTTCTGACCGACGCGCCCAACCCTCACTCCAAAGGCGTGCTCATGTTCAAAAAACGACGGCAGCGCTCCAAGAAGTATACACTCACCAGCTTCGGCAGCGTCGACGAGGAGGTGCAGCATGACTCCCACGAGGACGACGGCATCCTGCCCGGCAGCGAGTCCGAGTTTGACGAGGACGGCTTCACTGCAGTCCCAGACCTGGACCCCACCTGGGACAGTGACTATATGGACACACTGGAGAAGAGGAGCAGTTCTAGCCCGGAGGACAGCCAGAGCCCTGGGCTGACGGCCACCTCGGGGAAGGGCGCCCGCCTGTTTGAGCAACAGAGGAGGAGGTCTGAGGAGCATGTGAGAAAGATGGCTGCACAGCAGCTACAAAAGCCTCCATCACCTCAGGTGCCCCCAGTGCAGCCCCCACTTCAGGAGGCAGAGGCACCCTTCACACAGCCCACACCCCCAGCTGCCCCGCCCACCTTTAACATGACAGAAGCAGAACCTATTCTTGTGAGCACAGCTAGCATAGTGATACCTTTGATGTCAAATGCACCCCAGCTGACTGTAGCACAATCTCCATCTTCAGCCCCAGCACCATCCTTGTTTCCCACTCCACCCCCTCCCCAGGTGGCAGCTTTGCCCTCCAGTGCTGTACTGAACAGAACAGCGAGACCGTTTGCTCCCGGTTTAATCAGCCATCGGGCCTCCACTGCACCTGTTGTGTTTCGGCCCAGTGTCTCCAAAGTCACGAAACCCCCAGCAATCACTGAAGCTGCACCGCCCCCATTCTCCACCCTGTCGATGAAGGTGAAGCCAGCTGCTACCACCTCACCTCCCCATCCTGCTGCCAGAGTGGCCTCTCTGTCTGTCTTTTCTCCAACTTCCTCTGTGGCAGATGAGACTTTCTCCCCGCCCCTCACTCCAGCCACATCCCTCCCTCCTGGATTGCCTTCCTCCGGTGCTAGCCTGCAGCTCCAGGTCTCCAGTCCACAGGCCATCAGCAGCAGTAGCACTTTGATTCCAGCTCCAGCCGTTGCTGCCTCTGTTGGGTCATATTACCCTACAGCTGAAACCAAGGGTGCCCCTGCGTCTGGTGAGCAGAAGAGCTCTGCACCTGTGGGGCGCACTGGCATCTTACTGGAAGCTCGTCGTCGTGCCAACAAAAAACCTATGTTCAATCTCCCTGAGGAAAAGAAGGGTACCACGCCAAACCCAGAGCTTCTCTCTCTGGTGCAGAACCTGGACGAGAGACCTAGGGCAAGCCATGAACCAGGCTTTGAGTCTGGGCCAGAGGAGGACTTCTTCAACCTGGGAGCAGAAGCATGCGACTTCACACAGGGCCAGAAGCACAAAGTACCACCACCTGTGGCACCCAAGCCTCGTGTAGTCCACCAAGTACCCCAAATCCCACAAATGGGGGGCAAGGGGGCTGAGCTGTTTGCCCGCAGGCAGAGTCGTATGGACAGGTATGTAGTGGACAGCAGTGGTCAGCAGTTTACTGAACATCCGCGACCGCCATCACCCACGCCCTCTCTCCCAGCCCACTGGAAATACTCACCCAACATTCGGGCCCCCCCACCAATCAGTTACAACCCTCTGCTGTCCCCGTCTTGCCCCCCAGGAGCACAGCGTGGCAAGGCATCTGAGGCCCAGCGGTCTGCTCAGAAGGGAGGCTCACAAAAGCAGGGAATCACGGCTGTGGATGTGATGAGGAGGCAGCCATACCAGCTCAATCCAGCGATGTTCAGCTTCAGCGGAGCCAGCACACAGCCCAGAGGCCATCAGTCCCACACACCACATGCTGGCACTCACGTGATGGGCAGCTCACTCACCATGCCCCGGCAGATCCCTGTCAAATCTGCTCGTGTCTTTGAGATCCGGCGCTTCTCGACACCCACGCCCATGTCAGCGCCCACCTCGTTGACACCCTCCATAATTGCTCCCAGGGCAGCCACCACACTGGGGGATCCCCTTCCAAGCTCAGTTAGCCCTCCCCTCACCACCAGTCAGCAGCGGCCTGTTGCTCCTCCATCCCCACCTCCCAGCCCCACCCCAACAGGAGCCGTCCCTGAGCTGCCTAAGATATCCAGCCTGTCTGTCCCTGGGCGAGTCCACATCTCTGCCCCTGTTCCTTACCCAGGTCCAACCTACACAGGCATTCAGGTGTCAAAGCTGTTCCAGAGTGCCCCTGACCTCAGTCCTCTGCGTCAATCTGCCATGCAGGTCCCCAAACCTCGCTTTGTGGCCTCCAGGAAGGGAGCCCAGGCCAGCGTGTGGAGGCCTGGCTACATGCACCCTTGATGAACATGCTCAGTGTCGCCCCCTGTGTGATCTTGTTAGCTCTAATACCTGTAGCTACATGTTTATCTGGTGATTTTGGAATGTTGGTAAATCACTATACACAATTAGGAACAACGTCAAGAGAATTTATAGTTCATAACTAGAACAATTAGGAACAATGTCAAGAGAATTTATAGTTCATAACTAGAAATAGATTTTTCAACTCATGATAAAAAGTAAATTCTGAAAAATATTTTTAAAAATTTTGTTTAGAGCATAGGCATAAAGTCTTTTTTGTTGGTATAAAATCATTTAATGGATATTACTTAAAATACTGATAAAATAGGATTGGTTTGAACTCATCACTTCTATGGATGCATGTTAAGCTATTTATAATAGAGGGTAATATTTGACACTGACTGAGTTGAAAGAATATAATCACAACTGCGGCACAAAGTTGTGTAATTAAAATTAGTTATTTTATTGTGTATTGTTCACCCTTTCATTTTAGTACATATGTATATGTTTAGAAGACATCAAATTGACCTAGCAGTGAATTTAATATGTACATTAATCTTTCACACTCTTCTGTGACATTTAGCCAAAATACACTTGTGGTATATTCTGGCTGAAACATATTGTTTTGCAAAGAAATCCTGTGATTTTTTCCACTGTGAGACATCATGTTGTTGGAATTCATTTCTGTGTCTTTGTATCTCTAGGGTAACACTAGAAATCCTCAAAACCAAAGATTCAAATAATGCTGATGAACATAGTGTATTTAAACAGTAATAAGACAAATGAACAAGGCTGTAGTAACCTACAGCATTTGCAGAACTTGAAATCTGACTTCCCTGAAGATGTTTATGGGATTGAATAATTAATGATCTACAACATTCTTCTGGGGAGAGTGATATGTTGTGTTAATACTGAGACCGGTCTGCTGCAGGTGAGTAGGAGAAGCTCTCTGAGATGTTTGTTTTCCAGTCAGGGGGCTCAGAGTATGTGATTTGGAAGAGAATTGGTCCAAGGTCCTGTTAGTTCCTCTCAAGCTTGCGTGATTGCCAGAGTCGTATAGAGGAACCTCTCTCACCTTTACTCACAGGTGAAGCGTGTTTTGTCTATATGAAGCACGTGTGTACGAGGATCTTGTCATGTGAGTACATGGTTTAGGTGTTGTGATGGCTTCCCTGTTTGGAGGTAAATGGTTGTGACTCTTTAGAAGGTGTAAACACTCAATGAGCGTAGATGTGGATGTAGCTGTTCTGTGAGCGTGAGCTGATGTGGTCTGGCCACACTGGACCTTCTTATTTCATCCATTCTCCTCATTGAGCTCTGCCAAGATGCAGCCCATCTTTTTCTGAATGGTGCATTGTGTGGTCACTGTAGTTTATGAATGGAGAATCAGGTGAACACACCACGTACCAATAGCCTTTGAGACGAGTGTGTGCATAGCCCTGATCACCTGAGTTTGGTGTTTGTATGTTTGGTGTTCACATCACCAGTCACATTGTGTTGAAAACACTGCTTTTGTTAAGTTTGTTCTCTTTTCTCTTTATATTGACTTGATCGAATTTCCACATGCTGAGGGCATAGTAGCAGCAAGGCACTGGTGCAAGAATGTGAAAGGAGAGAGGCTGAGAACGTGCCCACCACTGGGGGGAACAAGATTTTTCATTAGTGCCCACCACTGGGGGGAACAAGATTTTTCATTAGTAGAAACCAGAGGACTAATGTTAATAGCCCCATAGCTGTATGGCTGGGGTTGTTACCTGGGAATGCTGAAGTTGTGAGGTGGATCACGAGCAGCAGCTGATTATATTTTTCTCGCTATGTGGATTGAACTGATTATTCACTGATGATGATGAATGAGAAATTCTCTGAGATTTCAGGGATGTAAAGAAAGTGATGAGGAAAGGATGGGTTCTAAGGCCAAGCGATGGAAGGGTGGTCCATTGGATTGTTGCACAGAATCTTCAAAGCACCCATGCCTTGCTGCTAAGAGAGCTGCAATTAATGTAATTTTCTTGTAAACCGTAAGAAACATACACAAAAAAGCTTGCACATATCATGTCTACATGATGCTACAAAACCGTGTAGAAAACAGTAACAATGTGCTACAAGGAAAAAGGAGATCAGTTAGCATGAGCTTCCAGCTCTTCAGCCATGTGAGATGCAACCTGTAACAGTGTTTTTACATGCTTAATTTTTTTTTTTTTCAAAAATAAAGACAGGTTTGAAAAGCCTCTCTGCCGTGTCCCACAACCTTAATTCTGCCACTTCTCATTTTCTTTGTGTTACAAAACATACTCGAGTCCACTTTCACACACAGCTGCAGTTCTGGTTTTCTCACTTCTTAAGAAAGTCAGTGTAGCTTTCAGGGTTTCTTTGTTCTGAATCAATGGCCTTTTGTGCGTGTTCCTCACACCTATTCTTTGCTCCTCTTCATTGAACCCATCCATATCTTTGCTCTGCCACGGGAGACCAATACAGAGAGGTGCACTTTACAGACCATAGAGGGCCTGGTAAAAATGAGAGATACAATTTGCTACTTCACACTGCCCCCTACTTGTTAATAAGCATACAGAAGCTCCTCATATCAGCTTGAATTACGAACTCAAAAATAGACGCAACCTTCTTCACACCGGGTACAGATAAATTAGAACTGCTCAAACACACTTCTGCTCTGTCCTCCCACTTCTACGTTTTTCTTTGCAATATTGGGGGTAGATTTTACTTCAGAACTGCTGCATTTCTCTTCAAGGTGTCCAAAGTTATTTTTGCTTCCAGTAAAGGCTAAACAGTAATATAATTAACATCTTCCTGCTGTCTGACACGGTAGACACAAATGAGGAACACAACAGCAACTTTACTGTAACAACCTGGTTTAAAAACGAATGTGCAGAAATCAAACCAACAAAGATATTGCATGAAAATAATTTCATAAACTGTGCTCTGATGTCTACATAAATTACAGAAATTTATTTTTGGAAGACTTCAATACATTAAAAACATCAGTAACTGCTTAAAACCATTGAATAAATAGTAAGCATTGAAGGAAAGTAAGTAACCAGAAGATTTTGAGCTAGGACAGATTGTAAAATGTTGGGTAATGCATATATTACACTCTACAGGACCCACAGAGTAAAAGACCTCATACCATCAAATAGTTCACTAAATATTTTAATGATTTATACATCTGAACAAAGTAGGCCTGAACATGTAAAATACAGATTTGACATGATTTTTTACCAAATATATGAAAAGTGATTGTGTGTTAGCGATATCAGCTAAAAAGGTTTAATTTTCCTAAAGCACAACAATTTTCCATAAGGATCTCAGAACTGTTACATAAACATAGTTGTTGCCCACACCAGCACGGCATTTCCCACTCTTTACCACAAGAGGGCAATCTTGGACCACTATTGAAGTAGTAACACTGGCAGCCACTGAAACCTTGTGAAAAGGCAACTGAATAACCCATCCAAATTTAGGATAGGATCATTCGCTTTACTTTACAGTATTTAGGTGTATATATAGAGATCCATCTTTATTTTCATCTCCAGCGAATGTAATTAGCTTACAGCAGTGTCATAACTGTGTGTACTTCACCATATGACCTTCCACTTTTGAACCTGAGAGTGGAAATGCCTCTACAGGGGCATGAAATGAAGGAGATGACTGGTGTAATGCCAATATTTGTACAGTGTGGATTGTTAGGGAAAGCTGTTTCATGCACCAGTACTGCACAGACAGGGGTGTCTTTACTGTAATACCTTCACCATGCCTATCTCCCATGTTGAAAATGTTCAGGTATTTACAGGACCCCTCCTGAACACTTAATTTAAACTGGGTCTAATGTCTAATAGCACAATTTGCTCTTGGTACACAGGGATTCTGGTTTCGACCGTTCACACCTGAATAGAGGAAATGGCCATGCCAGAGATGAATGGACAGTCGTTAAGAAAACACATACACAATTTATGGATTCCATTGTAACATAAAATTAATTGATTTCATCTCCATGTAAATGTCCACTTTCTTATTAAAATGAAAGTTTCTCCAATGTTGCACACTGACCCTTCTGAGGAAATATGGGTAGGGGTCATGTCTTTAATGTTCATCACTCCAAGGTTATCTGACAAAGTGGATGTGGATGGTCCTATAGACAGTGGTAGTTTTAATGGCTTATATTTAGCACCATTAACATGAATTACTTTGACAACATACAACATAGGTTGTATAATTTCAAAGGTGACCATGAAGGATAGAGTTATATGAAGGGGCCTGAATAGTCTTTCTTACACACCAGCTGGAGATTTCACTGAGGCCCCCTGCTGGAGGGCCAGCTTGGAAAGGACAGTCCTGCTTATACCTCTCCTGGAATTGCCACCTTGGCACATCCAGTATTTCCACCAATCCTGGGCAATGCCCCAGCCCTGACTTAGTCCCCACGCCCCACTTGGTCTGTGTAACCAAGGGGCACGGGTGCAAATCCGGTCAGAATTTCGCTAATTCGTAAAAAGTAGAGAAAAGAGGCTGACTAATTAGCTTCAATTTCTTGAGCAGCCTTGGGGGGCTCTATGATAACCCACCCCGACTCCTCACAGCACTCAGTTCTATATATAGAGCCGTGATGCATCTGCAAGAAAGTACGGGTCTGCTGATAGCCCTGCACTTTGCATCAGCACTCGAGCTGGGCAGAAGAGTTCCCCCCCAAAAGAGCTGCCACCCAAACCCTGGCCAGATTTTGCTCACCCTGGGATGTAGGGCAGCCGCTGGTCAGAAGAAAATCTGGAATTTCTAAACACGGTTTTTGACAGAGCCAAAACTCTCTCCTCCTTACACTTATTTGTGTATATAGGGCTCCTAAAATCCAGGTAAGTAAATCAGCCCTGTAAACCTGTTTGCATGCCATTGCAGTTTATGTAAATAGGAAAGAAAGGCAGAGAGAGGGTCGCTTTCTGAACGGTTCTTTAGGACAAGCGAAGAGTTGGTTCATTCTTTAAAGCAACAAGCTCTCATATTCAAATGTTTGCTGCAGCCTCTTAGGTGTAGCTGTGATTTCCTTTTTGTTTGGGTGCCTCCTCACTAAACAGGTGTAGATTCAGGTGTTTTTTTTTTTTACACGAAGTCTGTCATGTCTTTAAGTGCAGGCTGATCCTGAGAATGTGCTGACCATCTCCCCCAGCTGCTCCCTCCATGCTTCAGATTTATATGGGCTGCTAAACCAGGAATACCTACATGAGAAACTTGAGCTGGAGAGTTGGCGAGGCTGGCGTGATGATTTTACAGGGGAGCTTGCTCTTCCTCCTGGCTCTGTTCGGGCTGTCCCATGAAACTCGGGAGATATTCCACCATTCTGCCATGAGATATTCCAGTAGGCACACTGGTGGGATACAGCAGGGGCTTGTGCATTACCATGTGGGAACACACAGGCGTGTGCGTGTGTATGTGTGCATGTGGGACCTGTCGCACCAGTAGCTCCGTTGACAGCGTAGCGCAACTTGTCGAAAAAGGTCTTGCTTCAAAATGGCGCATAAAAATAGCTCCTGAAGATAGTATTACCATCTCTTCAATGCAATGTAATATTCAGTGTCCTTACAGAAACCACAAAAGTGCCAGAGTTTTGGGCTGCAGTACCTCTTTTGAAAAGGTACTGAAGGCACCTCCTTTAAGACAAAACCCAAGAAAGGGTAGAAGCAGAATGGATGCAGAGCAATAGTTATGTGTCTTCAAAAATTTAATGGCAGTAGCTCTGCAAGTTAGAAGAATTTGAAGTTCCTGTTTTCTTATTTACTTGTTTACTTATACACAATCCAGTATAAATAATCCCATATCTCTGTTTTCAATAACTTTGTTTATTTATTTACTTTTAATAACAACAACCATTTTAGGCAAAAAACATCACTGGTCTTGTTGGGATTTTACTGTTCTTGTTGTTCACTTGCCTTTTAGTTTCAGTCATAGTTTACTCAGGAAGCTCAACCCCCCCTTCTCTCGATACACTACATAGGCAAACATAATGAGGCTGTCATGGAAAACCATGGATCCTCTTCATCCTAAATGACAGCCACCTTAGCAACTCTATGTAAAAATATATATATATATATAAATAAATACTGAATTTAAGGTCTGAAGTACATATCCAGTTTTTAACTGGACAGCTATGGCTTTATTCATTTTAATTGACTGATGTTCACACAGTCAACTCTGTTTAAACATTTTGCCTGTTGAGAGCCTGCTCTTTTTCTCACTCTATATTGTATGTCTGTATGTGTGTGTATATACAAAACACACACAAAAAAATTTTAGACAGAGTACAAAATTGAAACTTGCTAAAATGCTGGAATATGGAGGAGTTGCTGCTAAGTGCTCAGTATCCCTGCATGTTTCACTCCAAGATCCCCACTGTCAACACCAGACAGAGCTTCCAGTGAGCTGTCTGAGGGTTGGATATTGGGGCTGCCATCATTTACCTGCCTGTGGATGGCTGACTGAGTTTGTAACTGCAGTAGTTGACTGGTCGGTCTCACTTCTGCCTCCAGAAACCATGCCTCTGTCTGGGACACCTGCCCCCATCAAAAGGAAAAAGCCCTCCAGGATGATCACTGACTTTTCCCATATCACACAGGATGGTAAGAAAGCACCAACTGTGCCCGTCTCCACATAACGTAGACACATCTAGTCATACATTCATATTAACTTATACACATATTAACAGTTGCCCCACAGGCTGATTCTGAATTCCACAACCTTCTGTCAAAGTTCTTACCATCAGTAACAGCCACCTGAGGCAACAGACATGTCCGGTTGGTATTTTCAGAGCAATAACATGTATTCTCGTATCACTCATCTCATTCACAAAACCAGAATGTACAGGCGCTTCCAGTTCAGGAATGCGCATTCCTAAGAAGTAGTGCGGAAGTGAGAATGGACCTCGTTGCTGCTCTTTGTCTGATAGCGCCGTCAAGTGCAATTCAATACCCAGAATGCACTTGCTGCTGTCCCCAGAGGTGGATGGTACAGACTTGTAACATAACCACAACAACTGGGTCAGATTTAGTGGCATTTTGACAAACAGCCCAGATATTGTGATATGGCTCATTGATTCCAAAGTTGTGAATCTGCCCACCATATGACTTTACCATTTAAAAGCACAGGGGGAATCACAACGATCTCAATATAATAAATAGTCTGGAAAGCTGAATATAAATCTTAACATCAAACCTTGGCCCAGTGCTCCCACATGATTTAATGCAACATTGTGTCTGAGACTAGTAACTTATAGTATATCAGAGACACACATTAAATGGTTTCGTGTATATGATCTGTATGACTTACTGCACCTTGTATAACTAAATTGTGCATCTAACACTAATTATAAACTGCTGTTTGCACATCACAGCTGACATGCCACAGTGTGATGGTATGCGGACATTGAGAAATTGTATGAAGGAAATATGTTTTGCCCACTCAAATGCTGAAATATTTCAGTGCAAACCAAATTATTTATAATGGATCTTCTTGTTTTTCCTGTTCAGATTAGCGACGAATCACATTTTTTCCTAATAAGGTTAACTAATATTTCAATGCTGTTGTTCTCTCTTCTGTAATAAAAGAAATCTAATTCTTACAAAGACTAACCTTGAACCACAATCGATCAGAGTCTCAATAAAGCTGTCGAGGAAAATTGTGTGATGATCATCACACAGATAGAAATGTGGAAAAGCAAATACTGTACAGAATAACAGGTAGGAGGAGACAGATTTAACCATCTTTTGTGAGTGAAGATGCAGTTCATGGGGCATAAAAAAAGTGAATGTAAAGTAGCCAGGAAAGATCAATGCAGAAGCACAATGTGCGATTCTATATAGACAGATCTGCAGTTCCAAGACACAAGCTGGTCACTCATTCTCAATGGGTGACAACAAATTTTAAATAAAATAACAATAATGACTAACTAGGAAACAATAATGTGTACAATTTATTTTATATTTTAAGCAAATAATTATAAATTGAGTAAGCTACTTAATTACCTTAATGAGGCTCTCAATGAGTTATTATGAGAAAAAAACATAACGTGTCTATAACCTGTATGTTGTACGTGTACCATGTTCTAGCTGCTATACACATGACTATGCAGAAGCAGAGGGTAAGAAAGAGCCCCTAACAGCATTTGTTGTTATAAAGATGATGAGCTCACCTGAAAATGATGCAGCACAAGGTGAAAATAAGTTTGCATTGATGGTGGGCAGCTGGCAGCTAGTTTACAGCTATGATGCACAAGAGACACCATAAATGTAATAAGTGGCTGACCCAAACTATTGTCCTCCCTGAGATGCTCTTAAGATATGAGTGATGCTGACACAGAGCGTACACACAGAGTTGCCGTCTGCGTGGCTCTGTGCTTCCACAGTTGCGTGTCCCTTTCTTAACTCAGATTTATTTTCCCACTGAAGCACCCATAATTCCCTGTTAAACTGTCCCAAGGTACTAGAACATGCAAGCACATTCATTTCAACTTTTACTAAAAACCTCTGATGTTGTATCCATGTCACCATGAATCATAAGTATAACATGGGCAAAGGTGAATCCAGAAGAGCCTCATGGGATACCACAGACAAATGAAGCAAAACAACGTAATGTGCTGTGTGCGACATCCGCAATGTGGATAACGAAACCACCTCGTCAAGCCTGTTTAAAAGAGTTCCATCACTGAACGTGTGAGCTTTCTAATGTGCATTGAAAATATAGCCACTGATTATGTGCCATGTTACACAGGCCACCACAGTGTCCTGTGGGATTTTCTATAAAGGATGCCTATTGAAGTGAATGCTTTATAGTGTTAGTGCCATTACATTACCACTACCATTACCATTACCACACCTGGGGCTTCACTGCTTCATTCAAATAAGCCTTAATTTTTCATCCCAAGGTTTTAAAAAGGCAGAGAGAGGAATGCAGTTTGGAAAACTTTAAAATGGAAATTTGAGAGCTATCACACTTCCATCTGACAATGTAGCCAATTTCACAGGTCAAAAGAGCTGAAAAAATTTACTTTCCCCTTCAAGAAAATTTCCTATAAAGGAGAGAGGAAGTAGTAATATGGAAAGGATGTAGTCAGAACAACACTCCTCCGGCTGTTACTGGGGTGTTAGACTTAAAACCCCACCATGATACAGAGTAACCTCGGTGGAGATGTTACTGGAGCACTTCTTCGGGTTGCCTATGAGACTCGTGGTCACACTACCTATTTGGTATGAAGAGTTAACAATGACTCAGTGAACAAAGTGACCACTGTCCCTTTAGTCCTCTTCAAAAGCCCTCCACAAGCTTATATTATAAAGTATGTTAGACTTTGCAAAGTGTGAGCGGATTTGGCTATCTGATATACATCTCTAGAACATCATCACTTGTAATATATTGAGTATTTTGCAAAAAAATTGGCCATTTATTTTATGTGTCTCACTGTATCTTGTCTTATGAATCTTGTGATTGCATGAATATTTACTAGTCTCCTAAAACCACGCCACTAAGCCACTGGTGAACTCAGCTTCTGCACAGCTGAATCATACGGAAGTATCTTGACCTAAAACTATGTTATGTAAATTAGCAGCTGAAGCCACTTCACTTCCGTGGTATTGTACATGCCAAGGAGAAAACACATGACTCTCATAAGGATAATGAACTAATCAAAAAAAATATATATATATTCCTAAAGATGTAGAAAAATGCAAATAAAATACAGCTTAAAGTTGCTTTTCCTGCACCTGGAAAAGAGAGATGACCCTGTAAGTGTCGTGACCTGTTAAGGAACAGGTTCAGCTCCTCTGTGCAAATAAACCACGATAACATAAAATGACGACGCTGTGCCTTTGTTAAAACTCCCTGCGTTCAATTAATATGTTTTGTTGAGGGCACTTTTAATGTGAGGGGCATACACTCAAAAGCACCTGAACAGTAAAATATGCGTTTTAAAGTTGACAGTAAATTGAGGTAGTAACTGAAAGGGAAACTTGACTACACCCAATAACTCAATTAACACTTTCAAAAACACAAGAGCTAAACAACACAGGGCCTCACTTTCCTTTCTAAGTGTTCTCGTAAAAATATATTCTTCAACAAGGTCCTAAGAAAAGTGTAGGTCAGATTCATGATGTGTTCTTAAACCACAGAATTGTTCACAAATGTGTTCTTATACTGATGAATCCCATTGACTTGTAAACTGAAAACACATGCCAGTTGTTTCTAATTAGCATCTGTAAACGCCCTGCAAATCCCCATAAAAGAACATTAGACTGCAGGGCCATACACGCACACACAGAAATCACGAAGAAATCACGAAAAGTTAAGCGAGAAGTCAAGAATGCCTAAATGAAAATGTAAAGACAGTGGCACACCAGACTCCAAATGTAACAAAAACGTCAGTAGATCTGAACTGGAGGTACTGCTGCAGGAAATGATGCATAAAAAACTGCATAAGTGGGTTTTAAGAAGAGATTTGTTCTTGTGAATGATTGGTGAATGAAGCCCAATCACTCACTATGTATGTCACCTAATAGTTAAAACCATGCTGTAATAGACGCAAGCCTGAAGAAAAGACACATTTTCTTACAAATATCTGACTCCCTGTGTAAATACACAATCATACATTAACCCCTTATACACCCACTTCCCCACCATTTTTTGGCTTTTATATGATTATACTGATGAGACACTGTCTGCTCCTCTTCTGTCACCTCCTCCCCACTGCCCACACAGAGTACGAGTCTGAGCCTGAGGCCTCAGAGTTCGACCTGGGGCCAAAGATCAGCGTGCCCAAAGACATCATGCTTGAGGAACTGTCCCTTCTAAAGAACAAAGGCTCCAAGATGTTCAAAATGAGGCAGCAGCGCGTGGAGAAGTTTGTGTACGAGAACAACCCGGATCTCTTCAGCAGCGAGTCCATGGTGAGGGAGCGGCACAGGGAAGAAACAAAGCACTTATCCTCATTCACTGACTGATGATGTTAAAACAACTGTGAACTTTAGGAGACGTTTTGTCAGAATACTTTAGAATAAAACTGCAAACTAGTAAATAACACAAAAGGAAGTATCTGTCATATATCCTCTTCATTTGTTGCCTCTTCAAGTTGTACTGGAAAGGCCAGATTCCAAGGAAATTTAAATCAACCAGAGTAAATTAATTTTGTTGAAATCAACTGTGTTCTACTTCAGGAAAATTTCCAAAAGCTGGTGCCCACCTTAGGAGGACAGATGATGGACGCTGGTGGCCGCATTAGTGGGAAGACAGTGGTGCATACCAGCAGGTATGGCCGGGCACCCGTGCCACCACCTAAGCCTGGAAGCCTGACCAAGATTACGCTTACTGGAGGTGCAGGAGGAGTCGCTGGGATGGCAGGTGGTGCAGGTCATGCTGGGGGTGCAGGAGGTGCAGGAGGTGAAGGAGGTGGTGCAGGAGGTGTGGAGGTGCATGTACTTGAAGTGCATTCAGGCCAGAAAGGTAAGAGTAAGTTCTTAAAAAAGGGAGAAATTTTCTTGCATCACCCAGAATTCTGAGGTCTCAGATCGCTGTGTCTGCTCTCTGACCAGGTGGAGCCTTGGACAAGTCTAAGAAGAAGCGCGAGTTTGTGAAGACATATGTATCACCATGGGAACGGGCTATGAAAGGAAACGAAGAGCTAACGGCCACCATGAAGGTTGAGATGCCTGGTCCCATTACCCAAAAGGACCTGCCCAAGTACAAGTCCTTCAACAGGTGAGCAGGTCTGGAGAGAATTACAGCAATCTGAGACATAAAACACCATACTTAAAGCCCAAACCACAAAAAAATTAATCACTTACCAGATCTAATGTAGACTAGTCTAAAATAGTATCAATTCGGCACACTAACATAATTAGCTACATTAGTGCTGGTTACCTTACATTAGTACCAAACACTAATGCAGTCTACAGACAGTTCTCTAGATACATTGTCTGCACATACACAAAGAATTTCCGACATGAACAAAATTTAAAAAAAAAAGCGCCTACATGAAAAAATTGAAATATGCTTGAAGTTCCAATCAATGCATTCATTAGCTAGCACACCTTGGAAAATCAAGCAGCTGCCCCTTTTTATTGTTTGTTTAACGTCAATTGCATGTAAACTTGATTTTGCCATATCAGTTGGGGGAAACTCCATTACATGCAAAAACTGAGTTATTTAACAGGTTGCAGAACGCATTAATAATGTATAATGGCAACAAACCATCTGTATTATGTATACTAGAAAATTAAACATAAAACAATTACAAGATGAAATTAAAGTTTTGTAATAATATAAGATGACCAACAAGTTGAAGTATATAAGAAAAGTAACTGTGTAATATGGTTTACGTGACACCTTGTCAGGAGTGCCATGCCCTATGGAGGCTATGAGAAGGCATCCCAGCTCATGACCTTCCAGCTGCCAGAGATCGAAACTTCTCCTGAGGAGCCAGAGCCAGCTGTGGTGTACCAACAAGACATCACCTCGAGGCCCTCCTTCAACCGCACTCCCATTGGCTGGGTGGGCAGCGGGGAGACCGGTCACATCCACATGGAGGTGGAGACCATCCCCTTTGATGGGGAAACTGACGAGCTGTGAGAGCAACCTCTGACCCCCTACAGGCCCCCAATGCAGGCAGCACAAAAACTCAGACTCACACTCCTGCTCCAAGCTCACACGCACACGCAAGCTATCCAATACTCCTGCCCTGCACACATACACACACACACACACACACACACACACACGCACACACAAACACATGCACACTGGCCCACACAAGCACAGACATACGCTGATAATGCCACACTCAGACCACCTCATCCAAACTTGGATACAGAGTCACTGAGGTAATCAGTGCTTCCGACAGTTTTCTCTGGGTTAATTTAAAAGCCTAAAACTACACGCACGTCTTGTGACAGACCAGGTGAATCAAGAGCATTACATGTGAAAAAAAAAAAAGTCACACAGAAACAATACAGTGTCTAAAGTGTGTGACAAAAACAAATAACACATGGCCTGAAAATCATCAGTGATGGCCTCCGTGCCTCAGCGTAAATGCCCCCCCCGCCCCCCGCTTTCTCTCTCAAACAGCCTGTCTTTTCCATTAATGTCGTTGACCTTGCGGCAGGAATTTTACACAATAGACACTGAACAGACAGTCCCCCTCCTCAGGAGTGACGAATGCATGAGTGGTGCTGATCGAGATAGCAAAAACAGAGAGGACAATGCCAGGCTCTGTTTGGTATTGTGTGTGTGCGTGCGTGAGTGTCCGTTTGTGTACGAGAGTGCTCAAAGTAATAGTTGGACTTTAAGTTTCATTTGCCTGTACTAGAGCCCAGACAACAAGTTTCTTCCCCATCATGCATCAAACATTGTTTCTAAAAACCCTTTGATTCTGTGCCTCACCTCCATGTAGATACTTACAGCTACTAGTTTCCCATAAGACCTGACTTTAGAGTTACCAGCACTTTATTTGCCTGCTTGTTTGTAACTAAACTAATGCAATAAAGCATGTCAGGCTAATAAAATGTCTTGCTTTTTTCTCTTTGCACACATACAAGCTCATTTATAGCACAGCACACAAACTGAACAATAACCTACAAACTTACAAGGTAAAAAATTTGACTTGCAGATGCTGGAATTCAGTGAAAATCTGACTAAATATGTGTTCTGTTCTTTCTTGTACTGACAGGTGAGTTTCACAATAATACTGACAACATTCTTGCAATTCAGATGCATGCATCATAGTAATTTTTGAGCTCATATTGATGGAATGTTCATACCCTGGTCAATAATGACATTAAAGGGCAGGGTTATGAAACTCAGTCATGCCTTTCACACCTCCCAGGCTCAGTGGGAGGTTCTAGGACTGGCTGTGCCGTAGTCCTACCCGTGTCTTTTCTGGAAGGCCTCAGACAGGGAGGGAATCCCTCTGAGATGCTCTCAGACTCCAGTTAGCTGGGCCACTGCTGCAACAGAGAAATAGTGCATAGGAAGACTACCATGAATCCTCTTCATCAGCTGGTGTCATGCTGCTGAGTACTGCACTCTCTACTACACTGCAGGGTGGTGGATGTGTGTGTGTGTGTGTGTGTGCGCGTGTGTGAGTGGGTGTCTGGGAGGAGGGTTCTTTGTCTGACAGATCGACTGATATTCAGGGGGAATTTACTCTATAAATACAGAACAGTGTCAGGGAAACTGTGCTCCTGTGCGACTCCAGCCAGAAACTTCACATTTTTCCACATGACTCGTTGCTGACCCCCCCCCCCCAGTCAAAAAGATTCTTGACAATGAGATTTATGGGATTGCATAGCGGGTTGCTACCCATGCTGCTGAGGCTCCAATTTTACATGACATACATCACAGACAACCAACTTAGTCTTTTTTTTGTATAGGTGCAACTAAAACATTTCAGTGTGGATTTTAACTTTGGGCTACCTGAAAGGAAGGTACCTACATTTTCCATCCAATCCCCTTTTAGAAAATCTAACTGTATGCAATTGGCCATGCAATACGGTTTTCCTAGAGCAGTATCATAATTTCCTAATATAATTACCAAACACAGTCTACGATAATTTTGACTGTTTAAGGTTTATACTGATGGTGAAGAAAGAAAATTGACATTATATTACAAATGAAAATGAAGTCTATTTAAATTAATGTTCGTATTTTAATTCTAGTCGTACAGTTGTGAACCTCTTACACTGTCCTGGTGACAGGGTAAAATCCTTACTCATGTTTGTAATTTTAGGTATGTTTGTAGAATTGATTCATTCATTAGCAGTCAAACTGTAAGTAATTTTTACATAGTACTACGTGGAGGACAGTTTCAATAAAAGCAAGCAACATGACTAAATATTACGTCAGTACCACAGAGCGCCCGGGAAGCGAGGGGTGGTCAGTGCCAGGATTCAGGGTAAATCTTGGACTAGAACACTCGCCATTGACACTGAATCAGATAAATGAGTTGTAGCAATTATATTATTATTATTATAAATTTGAGGTACAATATCATACACACAGTTAATATGATAATATGTTTCAATTAATTTCTTTAAAAGTTTATTCTGTGCTGGACTGTTTTATATATATATATAATTTTTTTTTAGTTATAAAACAGCCCAGCACAGTTAAAAAATCTAATTATATACATATAAGATTTCATCCAGGTTGCAACCTTGACACTGTGAGCTGACATATAAAATTCTTCAGAAAGACGTCAACGTGTCAGCAGCCAAACCGTGCCGCAGTAACGATGTTAAACCATCTTAAAGGTAGTCGTTGAGTCGGCTGTTACACTGAGCGCAAGTCGCACCAAACACTCCCATAATAATGAAATTGCCCGCAGCTTCGGGGTCCCATAGGTTTAAATGCCTGAGTAATCTCAGGCCTGTGCATTCAAATATCGCGAGAATTGGTTGCCTTGGCTGCAGCGCAGTGAGATACTGGTGGAAATTCAGCACTTGTATCGTGTAAGGGTCCCTTTGGATAGGTATACAGGGCTGCATCGGGACACAAACAAGGGGTGAGTACGCACTCTCTAAACTTGATATACTACAGCCAAACTCGTGGGAGAGATATGAATAATAAAAATAAAGAACATTGAACAAAGTCAAACTTGTCCAATAAAAACAAATTAATATTAAAATTGCTTATATGCGCACGCTTGCCTTCGTGTTGTGACGAATTGAGACAGAGTAACGGAGGGATGCTCCAGCGTCCTACACGCTTTTCAGGGAGCACAGCGCACTCCAGCTACGCAGCTCGTTGCAGGAGCTCCACACTTGCGTTTTCTACAAACGTATGTCACACGCAGCAGTGTGTCAACATCAGCAGGGGCTGCGAAATATTGGCTGCATTTCTACCGTGTGAACTCCACGCGGGCAGTTGTATTTTTGATACGATCATATAAATGAATCCGTTATTTTTCCACAGTAGTTAACAACGCAGTACCTGACAATGTATCTTGAATTGTTGTGCATGATGCGTTTTACATTGTCCTAGAACTGAATATGATAATTAGATTTAATAGGGCTATTAAGGCACACGTTGACAGTGATACGCAATATTTATGGAAAACAGCACAACATTGCATTGTCATGATTGTTGTGCCGTTGCACATATGAAAATAGCCAAGGACTTGCCTCCTTAGAGCTCTGGTGGAAACAGATTGGCGAATATCCGAGTGGGACGGTGGTGCGGGCCAGTGAACAGGCGGTACGTCGTGAAGCGCTGTTCCGTACGAGCGGGCGGTATTTTACAAAACCCGCTTAGGACACGCTCTTAAACCTAGTTTTCACGTCATAGGAAAAAAAGTACAACAGAAGCATTCTTTAACCGTTTTAAAACTGGTGTGAATAGTTTTGCCAGAAGGTTTCAACAGCTTAATTTGTCAGTTTGTGCTATTATGGGGGTTTACTGTGAAGTTCATTTTAGTTGTGGTGTTTAAAGTTGACAAAGTACGGCTGTCTTAACTAATCAATAAACAACTGTACAAACAAAAAGCCTGTACATTAGTGCACTTGCCCAGTTGTCTTGGGTTTACGGCTTACACCAGAAAGCATGAAATACATTAGACTCATTTTGGGCAACATTTCATGGTACAACATCGAAAGAGGACCTTTTCAATCTATCACTATCTTATATCTGTGGGTGACTATGAAACTGAGATGGATAATTTGCATTTCCTTTAGATTTTATTATTCTGCACTTTCACGTATGTAACGTGATTGTAAAGCTATTTTAAGCCTTTCTGTGTCAAAGTGGTTGAGTGAAGTGGTTGATGAAACCAGTGCTACTGCTGCTGAGTATTGTGCCTCATTACAATACACCAGTTATTGTCTTCTCATATATGTCTAAGTGATGATTGAACATGCTGGAGTGCAGTGATCTCCTATTCTGTCACCAGATGTGAAATTACAGGTCTCTTCACTCTATTTTCTGTTGTGAGGCCAGGTAAATGAATCCCCCCTCCCCAGAGACGCTATATTTGAACTTGACAGGAATAGGCTGGTGTGGAGAAGTTTGAGGTGGGAGGATGTCTACCAAAATAGACGATGCTTTGATATTATTAACCCCCCCCCCCATGTCCTCCAAAGCCCGTCCCCCTTTACCCCACTTGCTTCACTTTCACTCTGTGTGTATACTGGAACATGAATGTGAGCCAAGAGTGCATGCTAAATTAGGACAAGGATTGTTATGTAAAAATCAGGGATGAATAAATTAACATATTGATGGTCACCTCTAATGGCATTCTGGGCTGCTGTTCCCACGCATGCTCTTGGACACTCGGGAGGAATTAGACTTGGGGTGACAGCGGTGGTCACACATGGGGGATGGGGTGGAGCTGGTGGCTGGGTCACGGCTGTGGCAGACACAGCAAAAGGCACAGCAAAGCTATTTCATTTTAAGTTTATTATTTAGTACTTGCCCAAGGGGATATCCATGTGGACTGGAGTAATTCTTTCAAGTATTTTTTTATTTTTAATTGTGGCTTTCTGAGAGCTTCTGCACAATAGCTGCCAACAAATTCTTTGCTGGTAAGATACTATGTGTTATGTGTAGGACCCCTCAATATCTTTGTCTTGCATTATGTTAACAATAATTTAGGAGGACAGCCATAACTGTCTTCCAAGGGTGTTGTTGGCAATTGTATATAAAATAAAATAAAATATAAACCAGGGGTGTGGAGTCCATACAAAAAACCTTTGACTCCAACTCCTAAATTTATAGTACCTCTGAATCCACAGCACTGGTTTAAACTCTGACCATCTTATTAATCATATTAAATAACAGCATACAGGAAGTAAAACATTATGAATTTATATGAAACTGGACTATTGCTGTCTAGCCTAGGCCTAAATCATAAGTGTAAGTATCCATAGGCCTAGCCTAGACCCAGAAGTTGAACATTATTTTGGGAGTTGATATTTTACACAAATGCAGGGCTAAACCTATAATACACCTGTAATTTTAGGGGCTTGAATTATACACCTGATCAATTTACATGCTGGAAAATATGGTACATTTAGTTGACGTCTGAAAAAAAAAATTTACCGACTGCAGCACGCAATAATGGTTTCTGACTCTGACTCCGCAGCCCTAATATAAACTTCATATTACTGTGAAGTGTGTGCGTCTGTACACATGTGCTGTATAGTAGGTTCTCAGACTTTTAAGTATCACAAAAATACAGGGGATGCACGCTCTGTTACTAAACAAATTCTGTGTCACTGTTCTCTAAAACGAAGGATGAGTATGGTTTTGTCTGCCAGAGCCTTCTGTGTATTTACATTTTAGCGGTGATATCCCCTCTGTCATTATGCCTCAGGCAAGCAGGATGCACTGCCAAGGAACATGTTGGCATAACAGCCAGAACTTTACTTAAGAAAGAAAAAAAACTAAGACATGACAGCTTTAGAATTTTAGCTGTGTGATGAATGTCTTGTTGCTGGTGTCTTCTCAAAGGTAAAAATTCCTTGGAATATGTAATTGAGGATAAAGACCAGTGCTTCTGTTAGTTATGAAACAATACACTATACCTCCACAGTCTGCTCGCAGGAAAATAAATAACGTTATGATCTGACATCCTGCATCTGGACCAGATTCTTTAGTACAGCTACTACTGTACCTGCAATATGTCAGTGCTTTACCAGCATCTCACAAGCAGTCTGTTATAACAGGAATAATACTAGTTCAGAACTATGTGAGGAAATGACCTCTGACCTCTTCATTGTCAACTGCATCTATTTTGAGCAACGCATGACCCAGTTACCGGGAAAAAAATAACCTGGGCATCATGCACAGGTAAAATATCAAAGACAGAGGAAGACAGGGAATGCTGATATGTAGCATTGTCAAGGATCATTGTGAAGGACCCTGAGCCAGATGAGGCTGCTGGGTATTATACTGATGGAAGGTTACAAAGCCTGATCGGTTTTATGCTAAGTACTAAGTGCATAAAGTACTGTAGGTACTAGCTGAAACCCAGCCTGGGACAGAATTTGCACAGTGACTGTGTGCCAGCACCTGTGAACGATGGTTTGTCATGTAATGCAGGATGCTGATGGTTGTGTGGCCAAACAAGGGAGGCTCAGTCACAGCCAGTTGTATGCTGGCTGGCAGCTTGGGTCTAGGAACAGTACAGTCCTTAACGATGATGGGTCACCCCAGGAAAGATGGCTTCCGGTGGCGGTGCACTCTGGGCTCTGGGATCTTGCCAGCAACACTGGCAAAGTCTTCAGCCCATTTGGCCTTTGTTAGTTTCAAACTTGGCATTGTTAGGAAACTACTGATTTGGGCAGCGCAAGCGTGCTCCTTCATTTGTGAGAGTACTCGATGCTAATTCACTTTAACTCTTGCAGGAAACATAGAAATTAAACATGGTACGTGTCAATAAATATTTAATTGTCCCTGTCAGAGCAGGCTAAAACATTTCCTTACCATGTTGACTGAAGGAACCAGCTTCTTAGTAGTGCAAGGGACTGGAAAAAGAACAGAAATTAGTTGGTGTGGTGCTATCTCTGCCAGGCTACCACTGCGCCTTCCTGCCCATTTCTCATTAGGGCTGTTGGCGTGGTTACTGACGTTGCACCAATCAGCACAGCTCCCTGCTTTGTCCTCTTTTGTGTCACCGACGGGAATAGCCACATCCTTTCTATCAGCTGGAACCCTGGGCACAGAGAGGATGGCAGACTAAACATGACTGTGGAGGGAAAGTACTGGAAACAAGCATAATTAAACAGGAGTTCCGAGAAATGGGACAGTCACAGGCCGATCTGGGAAATGATGTCTGGTGGAATTAGTCACTTGCTCAGGTTCAGCTCCTAAATCAAAAAATTTTTTTGTTCTAGACAAAGTTGCCTGAACTAAGTGTGAACTTTTAATGCAAGTGCTGAAACGAATCTGTTTTTTTTCTCCCCTTATTACCATAAAGATTTACTCTTTTTGAAATAATAGTGCCAAACAGATTCAGAGAACCACTGATGATTTAAAAAAAAATTTTTTTGGAAGTACGTTTTTACAACAAAACCATGCATTACAGTGACGCACATTGAACGTCACTGTAATGCGTTGCAGCAGTCACTAGTTCACCTGTCAAAATTTATGAAATTATATAACCTTAGTTTTTATAGTATTAACAGGCACAAGTGGCAACAGTAACACAATTAACAGTATATTTATTCTTATATGGTTTACTTAGCAAAGAAATTCTAGGTAATCATCCTTTTGTAGGGGACTGTGGAAGTAGTGAATACGTTGTGCTCACAATGCATGGTGTCAAACTTTTTCACCACTTCTCTTTTACACACTAGTATTGGAACCCCTTGTCTCACATAATATGAATAGTATTTGGCCTTGTCCTGTTATTTGCACTATGTACAAAATCATACTGAAATTTTTCTTGCCTTTTTGTTTCTATAATGCATGGTATATTAGCTATCTCTTATAAAATGTGGGCATTTTGCATTGTCTATTTTCTCTGCTTAGTCACAGTGCCATATGCAAACTTTGATATGAGTGAGAACAGATATACATATGCATTTTCTATGTCCATGTGGGACTGGGCATAGGAACAGAGACATGTGACATGGGAAAGGACGGTGAATGGAAATGAGGGTGGGTGATAAGGGCTGTAAAGATAGGCACAAAACTGTGGGCTGACACACTGAATAAATATTGCCATTTCAGCACAAAAGGAAGTATGTAGTTGGGATAACAAAATAAATATTACACTTCCCTCTACTCACCTGACTGTATGGTCAAATAAAGATTAACAGACTGTGTGACGTCACCTGAGTTGGTGTTTCCTGAGATGCATGGATACCACACCCTGCCCCACTGATATAAAATACTTTGAAACCTATCATGATTATTTATGTGCAAATGATTATTTGATGATCTTAAGAAAAGACAATAAGAACCTTTGATAGCTGGAAGATCATTTAGTTACTGCAGATGTTATAAGAAACAAATTGTTTTGTAATGTCACTGGGTAAAGGTGATAATTGTCTATGATTTCAGACAGAGAATATAGAAAAACCCTCTGGCTCACAGAACTTTAAGATGCAATGAATGTGAATACTAAGGCTTGACCTGCACCTCCTGTCTTTTTCCGCATACAATAATCTGATCATTGGGAACAGCCATTTTCAACACCCCAAAAAACACCATTTAATGTGCAGAAATCCATCAGGCAAGGACTCTGCAATGTTAGATTATGTCCTGATCAACTCCCGGTTCCGCTCCTCGCTCAAAGATATCTGAGCCATGAGGGGACCTAACTGTGGATCTGACCACTAGATTGTGACATGCAATGCAGCCACACGTACCAGCCAGATTGGACTGGAAACAGTTGATGAATGTCACTCACAGGCAGGAGTTCCAGATCACCTTATCCAACCATTTTGCAACATTGGCGATGTCGGAGGATGTTGACGAAGAAAAGGATCTCAGGTGCCATTTTAGAATGCACTCAAACCTTGTGCCCACAGGGCCAACATCGAACGCAACTGTGGATATCGGACGATTGGTCCACCAATTTCAAGCAATGTAAAAAAGTAAAATTAACCAACTATAAACATTACTGACAGCTCAATCGAGAAGTCTGTCTGAGAATGAAAGCAGAGAGGGAAACGTACTGGAATCAGATGGCTGCCAATCTTGAAGAGGCTGCATCCAAGCACGACTACCATGTCCTCTACAGCAGCGGTCCCCAAACCTTTTTGCACCACGGACCGGTTTCATGTAAAACAATACTTTCATGGACCGGCAAAGAAACAGATAAAAACAAAATCCATAAAAATAAAACTCATCAATTCGATGAATTAATGGGAGCCCTGAGCTTGTTTCCCTCCAACGAGCCAGTCCCATCTGGGGGTAATGGGAGACAATGACACCCGAAGTGTGTTACTTATGTCCAGTCTATTTTGGTTTTTTACAGTAATTTGGTTTTGGTTTTCAGACTCTGATAATCAATAAAATATTTTTAAATCAGCATTTCTGTGCGGCCTGGTACCAAATGACCCACGGACCAGTACTGGTCTGTGGCATGGTGGTTGGGGACCACTGCTCTACAGCACCATCAGAAGAATAAGCAGGAGGACAAAATTGACAAATGACAATATTAAGAAAGCAGATGGGACTTCTGTGCGATTGCCAGCTGAATGTCTACAGCGGTGGAGAGAATTTTTTTTTGAAGGTTTGTAAAATCATAACCCACTCCATGGGCCACCTGCAGCACCTCCATCCATCAATCCCCCTGAGGTCCTGATGGTGGACCATGAGCTTACTATTGAGGAAGTGAAAGCTGCCATGGCATTGCTAAAGAACAGCAAGGCTCCAGGAATAGACCAGGTCACCGCTGAAGCGATCAAATCCGGTGGAGATATCATGCTACATCGCCTTCACTTACTTTTTCAAACTATTTGGCATACAGAAAGCACACCACTAACATGGAAAAAGGACATTATTGTAGCTCTTTGTAAGAAAGGTGATAATCAGGATTGCAAGATATACTGCATTAGCCTCTTCTCCATCATTGGCAAGGCCTTCATGAAGATCATCCAGTCGAGGCTACAAGAACACCGCAAACAGACCAACAGAGAAGAACAAGCAGGTTTCAGACCCAACCAAGGCTGCTGTAATCAAATCTTCACCATTCGTCAATTAATGGAGGAAAGAATGAGGTGATGAGGTGCGAGCAGCAAACTGTCATCATATTTATGGACTTTAAATCTGCCTTTTAGTGTGCTTACTGGCATGCCCTTTGGAGCGCACTGGAGACTGAACATGTGCCCCTGAAAGGTAATTACACTCCTCAGAGCACCATATACTAGTTCAACCAGCCAGGTGCGGATCTGAAACAAACTGTCTGAGGAATTTACCATCCAAAATGGAGTGCATCAAGGAGCTGTGGCCTCACAGCTAATTTTTAACATTGTAATTAATGCCATAATGAGAAAAGTATTTCAAGCAAGACAGGGAGTTCAGTGCGGCGAGAACTGTTTTGTGACCTCGTTTTCTGATGACTGTGACACCTTTGCAGGTAGTGATGCTGAGGCCACAGACATCCTTCATAAAATTGCTCACACTGATCAGTCATATGGCCTGAAGATCAATGTACACAAGACAAAGGTAATATCAACAGGCGGATCACAGGCCGCTGTCTACCTCGAAGGTGCTCAGATCAAGCGTATACAAGATTTTAAATACCTGGGCTCACTGGTTTAAGAGAAAAAGTGGCATCCACAGTAGATATTCACAGTCGAATTGGGCAGGCAGCCACAGCGTTTGCCTCACTGAAATGTTGGACCTCTTCCACAGACACCATCTCTATAAAAGCCAAAATCTGCCTCTTTCAGACATTGATATTACCAGTACTCCTTTACAGCTGAGAAACCTGGACCTTGCTCAAACCAGACTTGGACAAACTAGAGGTTTTCCAAATGTGATGCCTGCAGCAGATCCTGGGAGTTTCGCTGTGCAATTGGATCTCTAATGAAGCTATTTGACTCTGATGCCAGCAACAACCACAGATCAGGGAACAAGTCCAACAAAGATGGCTAAGGTGGTTTGGCCACTTCTGCAGAATGGGCCCAAACTGGTTTCCACACAAACTCCTCTGCAGACAATGTCCCACCCATTGAAAAATACAACAAATAGCACCAAAGAAAATGTGGACCAAGCCAGTGGAAGAAGACTTGCGGACCCAGCGGCTAGATCTGCATCAGACCAGGAGAACTGCCATTGACCAAATAGCATGCAAAAAGGTCACGGAAAGAGTCTAAAACCCTGTGGCATCCACAGTGGTGTACTGGTTATGGAATAGATCCCTTCTAACAGCCTGCTAGGGCTGATTGATTGATTGATTGATTGACCTATGGAAGATTGTATGGTGAGAGGACATTTTGATCAATCAATTGCAAGTATTGCACCAGGTTTTTTAAATCCCACCCCTTAATATTATATTAATCTTGGTTTTCAGTTGAGTTGTTTGGAATTCTCATTGTTTTGTTTTTGTCTGTTTTATTTGTAGTTGGTTTTTTTGGTGCTTTTCTGTGCTTGATTTCATTAAAGCCTTCTTTGCAATATCCATTTGTTTTATCCTAGGTTCTTGCTTCCATGCTGTGACTGTTTGAATCATTTCAGAATTCTGAATGGTGAACTTCATAGAAACATTACCCAAACTACCCATCTCAAGCGAACACCCCCAGTTTTGCTTCGCCTTTCAGAATTATTTCTGTCACTATTCTCTGGAACTTGACTAGAAATGACATAATCACCTGTATTCTAAATTAGACTGGGAAGAGATTTTACGAGTGAACATCCAACAGGAAATAAATACCAGAGTAAACTAGTTTTTCTTCTTTCTAGGCTGGGGAGTACATCATGCTGCTTCAGGTGTATCCTG
This sequence comes from Chitala chitala, assembly GCA_025773905.1. Lineage (NCBI taxonomy): Eukaryota > Metazoa > Chordata > Actinopteri > Osteoglossiformes > Notopteridae > Chitala > Chitala chitala. The sequence continues at coordinate 94,130 of JABJVR010046888.1, forward strand.
TAGATACTAAAAATGTGCTAAAGAGTTAGGAGCAACAGGAACTCTTCAAGGTGGTATTCTCAAGAATATGAACTGCTTGCATGATATAAGCTGTAGCCAAGTTCAATGACTGAATTGGGTAGCATGTTTCTTAGCCTAGCAGAGTACCAGCAGTCTTATCTTGGTCCTGTTGGCCACCCAGCCCACTTTGCCCTGCACATAGGTGTCTTCATCAAACTGAAGTGAGGGCAAAGCCTGACATATGACAGAGTGGCCTTGGAGGCAGGGGGGGTACAGCTGAGGTTGCCATAACAGAGCAGATGAGAGTGCAGATACAGACAGAATAGCGATATGGCAGCACTTGTGGTGTCAGCGTGTCAGGGCTAAGGACAGAGTATCATATCAAGCAGCGGAGGTACGAGTGAGGAACGGACAGTGCCTGTGCTGATAAGCTCATCACGAGACGTCTCTGCCCTCACAGCTGTTTACTTTTCTATCTCATGGCACTGGCATACGACTCAAAGACTGTGTGCTTCAACATCCAGTGACATGACAACTCTCTTTTTTTTTTTTTTTTTTTTTTATTGGGTAAAACCCCTGTGGTAATGATGAAAGGTTTTCATCTGGACCATGAGAGTCCCTTCACACTGAACATTAGTACACATCTCTTGCCAGGCAGACTTGAAACTGAGGATATATTAATCCCTGGTCCACCTGTGCTCAGTCCTTACTTCCTTTAGCTACAAGAGTAGGAATCTAGAGTAACTGCATTCCCCAAATGGTGCATGTGAACTTTAAGTCAGGCCTTGTAACCAGTTTGTAAGAGAGTCTGTTGGTGAGCCAGTTTTGACAATAAGCCTATGGATGTGCAGGTAACAAAGCAAACACTTGTCTGCTTGGCTGGACGGAGCTTGACGCCACGTGAGTCATGGCAACAAAGCACACACTGATCTTGTTCTTCTGCCTTTGCGTACATGGTGAGTCAGTGAACCTTAATTGGGTCACTTTTGAGTGCAGACAAACCCACAAGGAGTCATCCAGAGCCATAAAGAACCGGTCTGATCTGAATTTATGCTGCATCCTCCTTTAAACACCCAAACAGCTGGGATTAAGTCTTGGGAAAGGCTTTTAGAAAGAGAAGAAGAGAGGAAAATAGTGCTCTCGCCTGGTATGTGTAGGTACTGGTGTCTGTTCAGATCATCTCTCCGCTCTGGACCTGGGGCATGTAGACTGGACCCTCCCTCTATGACTGCTGTTAGTAGCAATCTCATTTTCACTTCTCTAAAAAAGGCCATTTAATTAAAACCTCTCAAGGATGCAGCATGTCTGTTACTAATAATTTTCACTAATATTATTTTTTGTGTCAGTCAAGTATGAAGCTATAGGTATGGAAACAGTTCTGAGTTTACTAGAGGATAACTTACTTTCCTCTATGGTTGCGCCACAGGGTACATTCTCAGTATGATTAGATTTCTTTTATTTTATGAGTGTGCCAACCAGTTCAGGGTCCTGGAAGGCAGGGAAAGCAGGGTACAAAGCTGAGCACACTCTGGATGTAGAGACAGCTAATGAGTTTTTCTATCTGGTTAAACCAATCAGGATCCAAGTGATAACCATAAATGTCAATATTTCTGACATTTTTTGTAAAAGCATATATAAATACACACACGCATGCATATATGTTTTATTATATATGTCTTTGTTACAGTGTCTCAACATGAAATGTTCTCTTACAGCCTTCCTTGGGAGAGTATAGGATTAGCATCATAATTATCAAAACTACCAAGAAACATTGGTCATGCGATTACCATGACAGAACTTTGCCAAGCATACTTATTACACACACACAAAGTGTAATTCTTTTTTTTTTTTTTTTTTACTTTGCTGATTCTTATTTTCACATACCAAACATTATCTAGGTAAAGTGACATTCTAAAAATTATTTACATGCTATTTTTCCCCAAAGGGCTAATAAAACATAGTTCACGTATATCTGTGTATCATTTACGGATAGCTCTAAAGTAGAAAGGTTGTTCTTCCCAGTGTGGGATGGAATACACTAAAACTGTTTTCAGGATCAGTATTATGAACTCACATGGCATTGCTTTGTGTCATCGTACAAACACTTTTATAGCCTAAGTTACCAAAGCCATGACATTGTATTACTTTATTATGTTTAAAGTTAAAAGTAAAAAAAAAAAAAAAAAAAAAAAAAAAATTATAAAATACAAGGATGTCAGGAAAATTTTACAAACATAATAATGAATTAAAGTGAAGTAAATAATACATTATGCTTGAAAACAGAACTTACTATACATTATGTGTGGCTGTGTCTTGTCTCTTTAAAACTTTAGAAAGGCATGGTGTAGTGAGGGGAGGCGTGGCTTCCCCAGGAAACAGGTGCGTACCGAAAGTGGTGATGTCATTGTTTTAACCTCACCTGACAAGATTTTCACTGTACACTACAGCTGACAGATCTAAACAGCAGGAACCTGCCAATTCCAGGTCAGTAAAAACCCTTTGGCTAATTAAAAAACTAGTAGTTCACAAATGTAGTTCACACTTGCTTGAAGAGCTTTAGCTTAGTATGTATTATCTTTTTTTTCTGTAGCTAAAGAAATATCAGGCCAATTATTTTTCCTTATGTACTTTGTTATAAAAGTAAACCGATATACTGGTTATTGCCATCTCCTTACATTATTATGAGATACTTGTAGTCTGAGGCTACAACCATTAAAAAAGATTTACCCCTTCTAATATACTTATTGTACAACCTGTATTAAACAGGCTGTGGTAGGGTTTGGTGTTATATTACGTTTATTAAATATGGTGTTGCTGAGCATGTTAAGGTTTGTGATCATGTAAAGTCTGTTGCTAACTTTTTAGTATTGCACTCATTGGAATAACAACGGCGTTTATCTAAGAACGTTTAGCAATGCTTGGAAAAAAACCCAAGAACAGAAGATATAAAACTGTGCGGAATATACAGTCCCTTAGGAGAAATGTAAAGAATCCTGTGCTGAGTCTGTGTGATCGGTGCCGGGTTTCTGTGAGAAATTCCATACCAACGTGTGCCATGGTGGCCTGTGTGTGTGTTGCTCAGGCTGATGTAGAGGTGGGGAACATGACGACTGCAAACTCATAAACAGGACACGGTCATGTGAAGCAGGGCACACATCACACGTGTTGTCCTGCGTAGCTGCACTGTGTGTCAAGGGCTTATACTAGTTCTGCAACCCTGCTGCTGTGTTCCATACAACAGCCGAGGTGGGAGCTCTGCACACCATTTCCGAGAACATCACCTGCAAATTCCATCTCAAATTATCAATCTCTATATGTAATAAATAATCTTTAGGTAATACAGAACAGATATCAAGTAGCCTCTGTGTATAAGAAATGTCTATCCATCTAGCTTTGTGAGATATGAAAGAAGTTATACATTATGGGTATTATGTTTTCTTGAACAATTTACACATGTACTTCTGTGTACACTTTCCTGAATGTGTTAATTTATAGACATGGCAAGGAGTGGTGATGGATCAGCCTCTGAAATATGCAGGATACTAACTACACAGCTAAGGTTGCCATCAGTCAATCTATGTGCACACATAAACTTGCAGCCTTTTCAACACATTACAAGACAAAGTAGGCCAAAATGTGTGATCAAAGACAATCATATGACTAAGACGTTATTGTTACTGGAGTCTTATAAAATATCTTCAGGACAAACCCTAAATCCTAGCCAGAGACTTTTGCCAACTTTTTTTACTGCTTGTTTAAATATATTTTTTCCCCTGCTTTAAACTCTGGTCAAAGAGTAAAACTTCACAGTTATTTTGTGGCTAAATTTTTTTTGATTTGGTTTCATGAGTAAACCTGATTGACCACAAAAAATGTGGGGGGGGGGGTATTGAGAATGTACCTTTTTAAATTATTTTATTAACAGAATGAAGAAAACCCCTCTTTATCCATGCCTCAGTCATTTATAAGTTTTGACAACAATAAGTTGATCAGAATAGTGTCCAAACCCCAGTATTCCCAAACTTTTATTAAACCACCAGAAAAAAAAAATTACTTTGGAGGAGTTGAACTGTTGGGATGTGGATTCGTTTGGGTTGGGGACAGGAGGGCGGAAGCAACGTTTCAGCTGAAAGGGACATCATTGTTCCTGGGAAGCCTTTGTATTCAAACATTTGCTTTTGTCTTTTCAGATGAATGGCTTATTGTAGAGAAGTGTTTTCACTACCCGTTTTAACTTCTGATTTACAAAAAGCTATTTAAACAGCAAGTCCCTTTTCTCTTTTGGTATGATTCTTAATATAGTTTTTCTTTGATCTTGTGTGTGAGGTTTACATACTCCATTATATTTCTGAAGATTTTTGCCTTTTTCTGTGTTTATTTTATTAAGACTAACAAGCAGATAGGGGGCAGGATAGAAGACCAGCTGGAGAGAGATCATAAACAAGTAATGTGAATTAAAGGCCTTGTTAATGATAAAAGTGAAGCCACAGGCTTTCACCATAGGCATTTGATCATAGCAATTTTAACACATCAAGTCAGTTGTCTTCTAAATGTCTGCTGCTTTCAGGGTCATAAGTTCATCATAAATGTGAGGGGAAGTGGCGTTATCTGTGTAACTAAGGCAATTGTGATGATTAGTATTATTACAGTTCTCAGAAATTCAACCTTCCTTTCACCCCTACATAATGTTAATTCCAATCAAGGTATTTAAAATTCTGTGATCTATAATTTTGGTGTAATCTATATTTTAAATATTTCCAACCTCTTAAGAAAAGTGGGATTTTTCAGTTCTGTCACTGCATAGTAATTCTAGGAGATGAGCCTTGTGGGCGCCTGATGGTGACTCACAGCACATTTTGTTGACTTAAGATAACTGTAATTTACTACTTGTTTGTTCTGTGTCTCCTACCTTGTGATGTTCCACAGTATGTCTCTTGATAAGCATTATGCTGATTTCTCAAGGGCTTGTTGGGACATTCTTTAATTCCCATTACAGATCCCACAACTGTAATGTCAGTGTGATGATGCCATGCCCCATGTGCTTAACGGTAGTCTTAAGAGGCATCAATCAGCCTCCTGTGTAAAGTCGAATAATCTCTTTTCTGTTAACATCAGAACTGCTTTCTACCAGTGCACCCTGCTCTGGGGACACACATGCTTTTTACAGCATTTTTAAGTGCTTGTCTGTTATAAAGATGTGCTAAGATGTCCAATACAGTGAATTTACCTCAAAATAGAGCATGGTCTTGTAGATGTTTTTCACCCTTTGTCTGGTACAAATTAAAGCTGCTGATGTTGTGAAAATCAAGAATCTATCCTCATGGTGCAAGGTGATGTCTTAAATAAAACCTGAATGTGCCATTTGCGATTCCCATGTTACAAGTGTCAGTCCAGTAAAAAGATACCTGCCAGAAAAGGTTTGTTTTCACATCAGAATTTTCACTGCCTGCATTTGAGGCCAGTCCTCTGTGTTCTCAGATGTAGCAAAAGAACATGCTTCCGCAATTTCTTCTTACCCTTGTCATGCAATACACTGAGAGAAAGGCCCTCAGCTCAGACAAGTGTAGAGTTCACAACCCCAGCTACAATATTTAATTTTACTGAAATGACCTGAGGCACACAGCCCATTTATGAGCAGTCAGCAGTGGGCATAGCTCCAGATTGTACAATATGAGGCTCTGCACTGTGGAAGAAGAGCATTGGCTGTCTTTTTAAACCACACTCCTTAACCTTTACTTATTTTATGTGACCATACGTTTACAATGTAAATGTATACCCCTTATCTGAATGTGATGTTTGAAAGTAGTAAATGTGCAAAGTAATGGTAGATGTTACATTTTTACGTTAAACATAACTGACTACTTCCAAACCATTTCTCAAGGTCTCTCGATAGCCTTGTGAATCATTTAACGTGTTGTTTTTTTGGCAGTTTTCATACGGGAATGAAACTCTGGATACTGTGTATCTGAAAGTTGAGTCATGGCAATGGTTACTGTGACGGCAATATCGATTAAGTCCCGTTTTACTTACGAACTAAACATGCCCTCTCGCAATTGGTGCTGTGAGTCACTACAGCACTTTTAGAGCTGTAATAAACGCTATATGTATATTACACCACGTAATTTATTTCCTATGGAGTAAATACTTGTGAGCGTACTATACGTCCTGGCCTCAATCGTGAGTCATGCACAGCTGCTAACAAAAAAATAATTTGCATCAGCATTACCTCACCGCATAGCTTAAACAGTGGGTGCGGGTGTTTAAAGTGTTGACCGTCAGACCACGCGGTTTTCTGAGCTACACGCTTAAACACCCTACCCGATCGTGTGCTAACGACAACACGATTAACGAATCATCACACACCATAATTATATAAAACCCAACTTGTGCCTCTGTGAGCTTATAGCCAAAAATAGGTATGTTCAATATTGTTAATGCCTTACCTAGCAATTAAACCATTTTACCAGCTCAAGACTATGCGCTATATTTTACCTTAAGGTTGGTTGTGTTTTCCAGGGTGCATCTAAAGTGCAAGGTAGGAGTGTAAAAATGTTACAATCGCTGCTGTTAGCTTTGGGATCCTGCAGTGTGGGCAGATCGGCGTACACTCCCATGCTCGCCGGGGTTAAACTGCGGTCCGCTCCCCCTGCTCAACGGACCCCAGCTAGTGAAGGATCCCTGCAGCCATCCCGCCCACGCCGTCGTCTCCCACTTTAGAGGTCCATCATTGTTTGGAGGTGCAGGTAATGGCGCCGGCCCTCCCCCAGCCTAGCCCCCCTCCCCATATTCCGGGTAGGCATTATTATGGCTTCAGTGCGCACACTAATTGGCGTAGACTGTTTTGTTCCGGAGCTGGGACGCGAAAGCTGCACCAGCCGACACAAATGTTTGAAAGCGCATGAACTTTTGCACGGTGTCCTTCAGACATGAATTAAGTCCGCCGAATGAATGAAATGGTAAGTGAACTTGTACATTAAAACGGAAGATCGGGACTTTTACAATTATGATGAGTTTTCGCGTAAATTTGTATTAAAACTGCAGCTGGGATGCAGGTTAGATGGAAGTAAGTACCGTTAGGTAGGTGTTGGAGCATAGGCGGAATTAGTAACGCATATGGTAAATAAAGAAAGTCAGAAAAGGTTTGGCGAAATGTTTGTGAACGGCCAGAAGTTTAAAACCGTAGACGTTTCGGAATTAATGTAAAGAAACAGACAGATCCCGGTAGCTGTGTATGTGTTTTCCCGCAAAGTTCGTTGTCGGCATCAGGAGAGCGTAATGTAATGGTAAGTCTAGCTGTTATCCGGAGTATGTAACGGTACACCGTTATGCGGGATCAAGAGTTTCTTGATGCAAGACTATTGTTAACCATACCTAGCAGTGTTGGTTTGTTCGGTAGGGGACAGGAAGACCCTGTTGTTTCAAGGCATATCCGATACACAAACGGGAACTACAAACTGCAGGTTTTTTTACATGGTGAAAAAGTTTGACAGTGCTGAAGGTTTATTTATTTATTTTTTTTGCGTTTCAATAAATAAATAAAACTAAAAGTATCCCAATAATGGATTGAAACAGTGGCTTGTGTTTCAGTGGACTATGTTCTATTAAGAGAGAAAATAAAGCTTTATGTACCAGCGCCTGACGCTGACGCTAATTACAAGTTACAGACAAGATTAATAATTTCCCACTGATTTTTTTTCATCGTAACTTTAGGTAGGGCGATAAAATGTGGTCTATTTTTTTATCTACATTATTAGCCCACATTGTCTCCTTAATAGAATTTTAAATGCGTATTTCATTAATTAAATGTTAAGTATTAATTTTTTAATTCTGTTCGTTATGTTTGTATATCATCCAAGCCACAAAACAATTACAACTGTTTAATTTGACTTGTTCTCTGTCGTTCGGTTGTGCGAAGATAAAGATTTGTGAAGACCAACAGTTATGTGAAATACCATGAGGTGTGCGTGTGTATTAAAAAAAAAAAAAAACTAATTTAGTGTACCTCAAAGCTGTGTTAAGGCTCCTTCATCGCTTGCCATGGTGTAAGTGAACCCATAGTTGTACAACAGGCTCTCCATCTTAAATAAATCAGTCAATTTGCAGTTTTTTATTTTTTTCCCAGGTATAATACTAAATGATCATTTGGAACTGAGATAAAAATTGTAGAGAAGTAATGTATTGGTCACTTTATAATTTTTCATGACATTGTGTGCTATACTCTGCTTAAGATACTCTGTGGTTAAGGCTTGTACAGGCAGTATAAAGATTATGGGCCAGTATGCTCATCCTTGCCTTTGTCTTGAGATGTAGGATGTGTACAGTCTACTGCTTCATTACTAATGAGAGGAGGGGGAGATTGTCACGTGTAGCAGGAACCCATGGAACTTCCTAAGAGGTCCTGTCTGGTCTTTGGGGATCTTGATAAGAAGCTTTGCTACACAGAGGAATATGGGGCAGATGGGTGAGCTGAAGTCCATATTCGTCATCTCGTAGCTTCAGTTATGTAGTGGATTCTGATAAGGACTGTGGTCTGGACAGCGAGGCCTTCCCTTGGCTAATTTGAACAATTATTTGGTGATTGGGCATCTCTTGTTGGCGCAGCTGTCTTCGGTTAGACCAGTGGGCCTGTCAGCAGTTGTATCCCATTATGCCAGACAGAAGTAGAATGTGATAGACTGCTACTGGGGGTCATGAACACGCAACCCTCCCCCCCCCCCCATAGTAAACCTCTCCAAAAGGCTAATCATGCTTAGTATAATGTTATGAACCATGAAGTAGTGGCAAGACTGCACCATGTAAGCAGAGATTACAGAGGCCATTGGACATAAACATTGTAACGATGAATAATATCTGGGCACAGGAATATTATCCCATGTGACATTCAGTCTTTCCTGGAATGCTGACCTCAACGCATGTGGCAATAATTTCCATCAGGAATGATAAAAAATAACACATGTCACTTGGAAAAGTGACCCTAAGAAATTTTTGCTTTTCTTGGTTGTGTAGCTATGCTGTTTTATGAGTTGAGCCTTAGAATTTCATAACTGCAAATTAAGACGTATTCACTTGTTCCTGGAAAAATGTCTTCGCAGAAAGGTTAATTTTACACATATCAAAGGCAGTACTGAATAACATATTCTTTACCTTTTAATTAAAGATTAGAGGTATGATAATCAGCCTTGTTATGTGGACCTTGTGCTAGTATTGGAGTAACAGCAGACTAGGGATTTCAGTTAACCCTGTTTCTCACAGATCATGATTTGAATAAACAGTAACTGATCCTGGAATGCAGGGATGTTAATTCTTGTAACTCAGATACATGACGCTATCTCCAGTCAGCAGCCAATTCCAGCTATATCCTCTGATCTTACCTGATCACCTGCTTACCCAGCTCTCAACCTCCCTCCCCTTTCTGAGATAGCAGATATATATAGAGCTTTCTGAGGTTCAGTGGCACTCATACCCATGCAGCATTCAGCTTATTTTCTGAGAAACGTGCAACAGAAACCCAGTGGCATGTCGCCCAGATCCTAGTACCCTCACTTCATGGAAATTTACTGAACATCAGCATCCCCAGAACACTGTAAAATCTGCTGGTGTTTGTGTAAGATATTGATTATTTTGTGGTGAAATTTTTGTTTGCTGTTTCATAAATCCCCACAGTCCACTTGCAAACTTGTAATTATGTGCTGAGATATAATAAGCCTTGTTTTTGCAGATGGTTTTCTCTGATTTGTGTAACAAATACAAAATGTAAGTAAATTTTTCTGAAGTTTTGTTGAAGTTGTAACATGATAATTTGAATGGATTGAAAAATGATTGAGTTTGTACCCCCAATATCTGTGCTCGGAGAGAATTTGTAAGTATTAATTTTGACGGTTTTCTCTGCAGTAAAATTTGCCATGTGTTGTAGCTCAGGCTTGGTAGGTCACACTAGTACCATAGTGATGCATTAATACAATTAAGGACAGATGCGATCTCATATAGCTGAGGGGTACAGGCATGTGGTCCATGGTGGGTGTTTGGGCCTTTGACAGGACCAGAGCTTTAGAGTGGAGACCGCAATCACACTGGTTATCACTACAGGTTAACCTATGCTATACAGACAAAAGTCCACTGGATGGAAAGGAAAAAACAGATTTGAAACCAAAGAAATGCACCCAACATGCATTTTGCAGGTGTCAGACACACATGTATAGTCCTGACTAACCTTTCTTGTACCTATGATCTCCCACAGGTAAGCATGTGCTGTCCGTAGGGAAAATGACATATTCCAATTTGGTTTGTCCTTGTCTCATACAGAGGAGCGTGTATAAACTTGCACAGCTGGTATATTCTGCCAGTCAGTGTTCACAAGCACCAGTGATTTGGGACCGCAGCTCTCTTGCCTCTTGAATTTTGTCAATCGACTTGACTGGGCTTGACCAGCAAGTAGCTTCATCAGTGTATGAAAGGGCAGTGATGGCCTGGGATGGGAGAACCGCATCTAATGAGTGATGGTTTTGACTTTGGCTGGTACCAGCATCTGAGGGTGCTAACTGGACAGGTACTAAATTGGTGTGAGGTTCTATAAGACATGATGTCTGGCTAGCAGGAGCCCAAGTCTACCAGACCAACTCGATTTAGTATTCTGCTGTCTGGATCTGTGTTTACTTTATTTTATTGGACTGATGTTGATGATAAAGTTAAATGAAAACAAACATTTCTTTTCACACCTGTACACTTGTGAACACAGCTGAGATGGATTGTGATACTGAGTTTGATAAATCAGTCTGGCCAAACCTGCCTAATTTTTTGTGCTTTAGTCTTTACAGAAAGGACAACATAATTTCTCTGGTATCACATGCCAGTGTGTCTCCTGTGCAGTTTTATAACCGAGTCTTCTGATGTGCTTGGCTGTGCACCTCTGTAATATTTTGTGCTGTCTGAGGGTGGTTAAGAACCCCCTCATGTGCGATGTCACTGAGTTTAAGCTGCCAAATAGCATAACTTGAGAGAAATTTAAAAGTTTTCTCTGTGGAAGGTGAAGTAGATTTTTTTTTTGTGACCTGTAATCCGGGGTTTTGAGACTCCTCTCTCCAAAGCAGCAGCAGGAACAACATATAGAGCGTGTCCTTGGGGGTGCTGTGAGGGGGTGCTGTGGGGGCTATTAGCAACACGCTGCGTCTGCCCGCTGCTCCCATGGCATCGCTGTGGTTTTGTACTAGTTCCAGTGTGGCTTAAATGGCACAGTGGCGTGACAGTGTGGTTTTGGAGAGGTGCCAGCTCAAAGAATTAGACACGATTAGAGACTTTGGGGCGGAGTTGTGTGTGTGTGTGTGTGGGGGGGGGGTCTGCTTCTCCAGAGGCTGGCACATTACGTAATTAATATAGAACCAGTCCTGTTTGGAATTGTTGTTACGTGAGGTTTGCTGTCACTTGATGAGTACTTCACTCTATATTAGTGGTTCTTGAATGGCTTGCATCAACATAGTGACGTGGTTTAACGTGATGTTAAATTCTGAGGCATTCGTGCAAGGTCAGAACGAATTGTGTAAATCTGTGTAATTGGAGCTCCGTTGACTGGCCTGGTGCTTGTGTAAGGAGCAGGATTGAGAAGCTTACACACAAGGCAGACTGCTGTAAGCAGAGGCTGTAATTCTCTGTAATTACACCCCTTTGAATGCATCAACATTGTGTTTCCTCTCCAAAGGAAATCTATTGTTTAAAGTTAAACTTGGAGCAGCATTATAACTTACCGATGTTTCAGTCTGGTATTTCAAAGACAAATGTTTTCTGCATCTAAGGATCGCTGCAAAATTAAGTCACATATTATATCCATTCACTGTTAATGCAGCCAGGAAGCCGTGACTTTATTTTATAGTTAATGATAATGTGTACAGAACACAATTGTTTGGCTGACCTGTCACATTGCTTTAGTTACAGAAAAGAGCAGAGTTTGTTGTTGACTCTGAATATAAGTGTGTGTGTGTGTGTGTGTGTGTGTGTGTGTGTGTGTGTGTAATGCAGTCTGATCAGGAATTGAAAAGATGCCGTTCTTCTATGGGACTTATGCTTCTATATGCGTCTTAGACATCAAAGGTCAGATTCGTGTACAGTATATTTACATTCAGCCGGCTGAAACAATACGACAAGATATGATTGGATTTAAACGCTCTCCTAGCATGTAATTTATTACTTTTCTCATAAAATTGTGCTGAATTGGGGTCAGATGCTGGAACGTTAAAATTGCTTAATATGTGGATCTACAGGGTTGCAGGTTTTTTTTTTTTTTTTTTTTGAGTTGGACTTTGATCTGGGTTCGTATGGATTTTGTGTGTGTGCGGGCGTGTGCGTGTATGTGTGTGTCAGACAGATCTCGTGACAGGCTAATCTGAGCATTTGATCATGCTAATCTCTTCCATGTCAGCAGCAGTAAGGCCCAGACTGGGTTCCCCTGCTTTGAAAGGGAACGTTATTCTCGTATTCATGCTGTTTGGTGCTCAGACACATGCTGACACAAGCCACAGTCTGAATATAACTGAATAGCAGTTAGATTCTTGCCTGGTTGGAATTGGGATATCTGGAGAATGACTTGTGTAGGGTACTCGGACCAGGGCACGTGTGGCTAGGAAAGCTGAATGCTGGCTGAAGGTGCACATTTGTGGTGCACATCTGTGTTGCACACCTGCCTCATTCACCTCACTGCACCTGGGTCTTTGTGCGTTCCTCTTCTCCAATTCCTGACTTAGGTAGTGTTAATTAATGACAATTGTAAATTTGTTTCTTGTAGTTATGATTTTAAAACATACCTAAGTATTTAATCATAATGTTATGTGGTATTCGTTTTACTTTGCTATTCGAAGCGTCTATTCGAATACTGTTCGAATTTTTCGCTTACTGATGACCGATGACATGTCGTGTGGCATTCCACGCCACGCGGTAATCAGCGACATCTGTCGAGACCAGCAACACTGCCGTATATATTTCGCCACGTTCGACTGATTGGTATAGGCAACGCGTTGGCTACTAGTCGAGTCTCCTTCTTGTTCACTTACGGCGTTTGTATAATTAATGTTTCCGTCAGAATTAGCCAGCCGTTACCTGGCTATAGCAGCTACCTCGACACAGTCGGAACGTTTATTTTCATGTACTGGTCGCATAATTTGCAAAAGTCACACGCGTTTGCTCTCTGAACGAGCTGAAGTAGAACTTTTTGAAGTGGAATTTGTTACATTGCTGTTTTAGCTGTTAGTGTTAACGACGATTAAATTGCCTGTTTGATGCGATGTATGAAAACAAATAAAAGCGTTAGTTTAACACAAGGAAAGCCGGCTGTACAGAAACGAACATTCGAATAGTAAAATATCAATTCGAATTGTAAAAAGTTAAACGAATATTCGTTATTCGAATATTCGTCTGCATCCCTAATACTTAGTGCACAACGATTCAATAAAGCACAGATACCTATCTGCATATTGTATGCCTTGGGGGGGGGGGGGGGGGGGGGGGGGGGGGGGGGGGGGGGGGGGGGG